>JANHFS010006515.1:169846-184577 GCA_032467975.1 Trimeresurus albolabris | reverse complement strand
GGGTGAGAGAGAGAGAGAGAGAGAGAGAGAGAGAGAGAGAGAGAGAGAGGCAGGCAGGCAGGCAGGCAGGCAGATAGAGACAGACAGACAGACAGACAGACAGATAAAGAGATACTGCACTAATCATTTATAGGAAACCTGTCAGACCTGCCTTGACTTGAACCCTTAAGCAAGAACGATCCTTAACTCCTTTTGTTGAGAAAGGTATAGTTTTACTGAAGGTCAAGTGAAATTCATTTAAAGCAACGCCAGAACTGAAAAGCACACACCAAAATCTCAAAATGTAACTTTCCCTCCCTTAAGGGCATCCTCCTGCAGGGCCCCATTGTCCAATCAAATTCAAAGAGAATGTTTTTGGAACTGTTGCTTCACATGTGGATTGGAGTGCAGCTGTGGTCCGTTCTCAGCCATATGACCTTGAAGCAGCTTCTCAGGCAGATACAGTGAGCAATTTGTTACCCCTGAATCCTCTCCCCTCCCATCCAGTCTCCCCGGAGGTCAT
This sequence comes from Trimeresurus albolabris, assembly GCA_032467975.1. Taxonomy (NCBI): domain Eukaryota; kingdom Metazoa; phylum Chordata; class Lepidosauria; order Squamata; family Viperidae; genus Trimeresurus; species Trimeresurus albolabris. The sequence continues at coordinate 184,075 of JANHFS010006515.1, read as the reverse complement.
GGCAGACTGGCACCAAGTGATCACAGAGCGGTAAATTCTGACAAAACGAGTCTCCCAATTCCCCTGACCCCTGTCCCCCCACATGCTCCAGTGTGCTGGTTGAGTATCTACATTGTCTACCAATATTTTTATCATTTTTTTTGTTATATTTTATAACTAATCGAGGCAAAGTTGATTACTAAAGTAGTTGCAAAGAAACACACCCTCTTATGCAGTATAGGACTTTTACTACTGTGGTTATGATACTTAAACTGGGAAAATGAAGCTATGCACTAATATCAGAGTATAGAGGTTTTATTTATTAACCAATTTTCAATAACAAACAAAACTAGAAATGTGAACTACCAAGCAAGATGTAGTAAATAGGCCAAATCTTCTACTGGGATTTTTGTTTAGATTAGAAAAAGGAAGAGAAGTGAATTGCAAACACTTCTGAACTTCTGCAGCTAGAAGAATGAATCACCGGTATTACTGAAAAAGCCCTGAATGTTCCAAAGACAGATAATATGGAAAGTTTGTTGGGAAGGAATCCAGCATGTTTCCTAATGAATGAATGTTTGTTGCTCATTTCTATTATCAACCTAATGTTTTCCTGCTAGAAGTTTTAATGTACTGTAGAAACTTTTCATTGAAAGTACCACTGACGTTTGCTGTTTTAACTGCATCTCCCAAAATGTGAATGGGGGAATCTTCTGGCTGAATCTCCATTTTCTTTGGAAGATTAAAAGGAAGAAAAAATCAGTTCGTGAATAATGAATCTGCCAATCGTATTAAGGCAAATGATAAAGAAATTAAGGGAGGGGATTTACTCCAAATCATCTTAGCCCCGATAGTAGAAATATAGCTAAAATAAAACACAGTCCTAGGTTATGTCAAATCTCTGGTGGGGGGGCAGAGGGGAAACAATCCCACAGTTTATGGGGTATGTTAAGAAAGTCGATACAGTATAAAGAAAAGATGCATGTTACAATACTAAATGGAGTCTCTTGTTTGATCATGATCTTACAAGAAGAAAAGGTATCTTTTTAAGCATGTTAAATAATTATCATTATTAGTAGACATTATATACCCAAACAAACCAATTTATGGTATATATCAATTCAATCAAGGAATATTAAAGAGGGGAGTTAGTGTCACCCATCCTGCACGTCCATTCATGAAGCAGCCTATCGTTTTTTTCTTCATCTTCTAAAGTTTTTTGAAGTTTCTGAGCACTCGTGAAACATAGATCTACAATGAGTGCATAGATTTAGACACACAATGATGGGATTATTTCTTCAGACCTTTAGCACATATATACTTACTCTAACTCAGGGTAACAATTTGATATTCAGGTTCCTTTTCTTGCTTCACCTAAATATTATTTTTAAGGTTCTTTTAATAAGATAAAGTCTGGTTTTGAAATCCAGACTTCACCAAAATAATGGACCAAGAACTGTCAGATTGTACAAACTGGATTCAGAAGAGGCAGAGGGATCTAAGATCACACAGAAAAGGCAAGAGGATTACAAAATAAATGTCTAATTTTGCTTTATTGATTAAATTAAGGCTTTTGACCTCATCTGCCTATTGAAGACTTTGTACGGTGCCAGTTATAGCTGAAAAGAAGCAATTAATTGACTCAAAAATGAAGGAAGAAATATGCTGTTTAAATTATGTCTCTTTTGGTAATTTAATGACCAAAGAATAAATCTGTTTGACAGAAACAGATTAAATAGTCACCCTTTGAAGTTTCAGGGCAACTTTCCCAGCTTATTGCCCTTTATCCTTTCTAAATTGCTGCTCTCATGATCACAGCCACACAATCCAATACACTTGGAAAACTCCAAGTTGCTGAAAGCTATTCTATGGGGATAAAACCTATATAGCCTTTTAAAATGTTGTCAGTATGATCACTGGGGAAAGGGATGAATGTTTTATAAAATAAGAAAATTGGGTATTTAATAAACTTTGGGGTGTAGAAACTGTTGCCCAAAATAAAGATTTGTCCCAGGAACTGAACCTCACTCATTGGCAACTATTAACTGCAGTAGTTGGGCTTATTTTAATCTCAGACCTTTCAATAGGTTCCCTTATTGGTATTTCTCTTTAATCATGAAGGAAAACATTCCAGATTTTGCCAGTCTTAAATGTTCACACTGATGTCATATTCACAATGAGAACCAATGATAGTTTGGTGTTACCAAATCCCCAAAGACCTTAGATGTATCCTTTGTTTAATAATAGAGCATTAAACACATTGTTCTGCCTATAGAACATAGCATTGTTCTGTAATAGAGCACAGATGTACAGGTATTGACCTGACATTGTTAGTATTACTATAACTTATGGATCTCACTGTTGCAAGGTATGAAAATGGTCATTAGCTTAATATAGTTTTAGAAGGGGACAATGCAAAGGATAAGGCCACCTGTAAAACAGGATAATTACATACAGACCTAAGATTCAGAGATAGAATATGCTAGCTAAGTACTGAGGGTAACAAGATCAGTCTTTTGCTTTCATATGCTGCTTATGTTCTTCCCAGAACTATGTAATTAATTACTATTAGAAACCGACTGATTGATTAGATGATTATTGGTCTGATGTAGCAGCCTCTTCTGACTTTCACCCAAACATTTTAATTTCTCATAATTTATGAATTGCTTCCATGTTTTGTCACCCAGCTGTTAACAGTGCTGTAGCTAAAATGTACCGGTAGGTTCTCAGACAAGTTTCTATAAGCTTAGGAACATTTAAAAAAAAATGTGGAATAAAAATATCAGTGGATCTGAAATTGCAGACAAAACTGCTAACTTCAGATTGTTAAAGCCAAATGGTACTTAACAAGCTCTAAAAACTGATGATTTAAAGAAAGAAGACTAATACAGCTGTGGGAAAAAACCTGCAGAATGTTACACTGCTAGAAGAAATGAATTATGAGAAGAGACTAAAAACCTAGTGAATGCAGATTGGAAAGTCTTCTCTTGCTTGTCTGTAAAAAAAAAAGAAGTTAAATAACATCCAAATAAAACTTGGAGAGCACATGTTAAAGAAGCATTAAATACGTTGCTTTTATCTCCGATAATAGGAGATAGTGTGAATAACCTGCCTGTCAAGCTTTTAAAGGGCTTGCCATGGGTTATTCTAGAAGCAGCTAAAGGCTAGCCTTCGGGAAATTTTGAGAAAGTGGGACAGCTGCAACTTGTCAGGGACAAATTAGGGGGTGGGTGTGCTTCAACCACAGTCCATGTGGTTGGTCTTCCCTGACCAATTTTTCAAGTCCTACAAATATTAAAAAATGTACATTTAAGATGGAGACCTAAAGCATTTGGTGCAACCAATCTGTAATTCTAATAGAAAAAAAAATTAATAGAAATCCAGTTGTGATTTAATTTTTGAACAAACCACATGTGATTTTCCATCACACTGCTTTGAATTGGTACAGAGTGTTTTTTATTACAGCATAGAACAACTTCAGTTTTGCTGCAACTGACATGAGTGTATCTCTCTCCAAGAAAAAAAATATCACTTTTTATACCCCATTCTATGCTGGGCTATGACCACACTAAAGATTTGATTGATTGACACCCCATTTCTTTTGGTGGGAGAGAGAGGTTCGATGGCTTTAATGCTCACTAGAGGAGAGAACCGATGGCAGCTCTCAAGAAGTCAGAACAACCTCACTGTCCAATCATGGCTTTTCCATTATTGAATCACTGCCTCAGTCAGACCCTGTCTTTAAATGGGGCATCTGAAATTCAGCTTCTAGATAACCTACTGAGCATGAAGTTCCAGAAATATCTGACTGACAGATATTTTCCTGACAGAGGTAAAGAACCAGGTGGCATTCTTTCCTATTTAATATAAAAAGCCAACCAGACCAAGAGTGGAATCATGCCTCTCCACTGGTCACTTTCCATTATATCTGAAGACAGCAGGTGTATAAAGAATACTGCATGGTCTACATAGATCCATTCCCCAGGTCCACACTGTTGTCCTCCAGCATCTTTTATTGTACACAGCTGCCTAGCCTGGTCTAACAGCAGGACTACCCTGCTAGGCTCTAGCTCTTGATTCAAATTCTACCAAAAGCAGCCTTATATCAGAGGAGGATGAGGCAGCTGGGTATCCTAAAACAGAATATTGGCCCTATCACAACTAAGCCTATTCAGACTATGAAAAGAAAGGGTTACTGAAAAGTTGGGTTCAGAGGATGGAGAATGCACCTTTGCAAGAGGTGCTGTTGGACTTAAAGGAGACAGTAGTTTGCCCATCTCTTCAGATCCTGAGGATTTTGCCACTTATTCCCTCTTTCTATGTTCCCCACAGCAATAACCCTGTTAATTAGGGTGGATTGAGAGAGAATAGCTAGTTCCAACACATTCAATAAGCTTTCATGACTGAGGATGAATCAGAATCTGTTATCTCCCTGCTACTCACCCAATCCTTAACCTCTGTACCATATTGACCATTTAATTGCAGCTAGTAAGAGCCAGTAAATAAGTCTTCACCAATGCCTTTCTCATATAAAATTGAAGAAAAGGAGACTCAAAATTAAGCATGTGTGTGTATGTTTGATTTTGAGTCTCCTTTTCTTCGATTTTAAATTGACAGTGTCCTTTTTTATACTGATTGATACTGACTTAATTCTATTGTTTTTATTTCTTACTTTACAGTAACTGTAAATTGCTTTGGTATTTGTAATAGTGGGAAGACAGAAGGAGGAAAGAAGGAAGGAAAGAGTGGACCGATAGTCTAAAAATCACTGGCAGGAAAAAGGAAAAGAATCTGCTTTATTATCAGAGTCATTTCACTCGCTGCTCCACTCATGCAGAGCACAAAATGGCAGCTGAAGAAAGAGATCAACATCAACAGAAACATTAACATGGAGATGAAAAAAGCCGACAAAACTCATGACTGAGATGCATGTTATTTGGCTGCCTGATTTAGATACAAATATGCCTATACAGTATATAGGATACAGTATATTATCCTATAGAATAATCAGAAATATTTCAGATTCTACCTCAGTGATGGCGAACCCATGAAACACATTTGAAAGATGATATGCCACAACATTTGGGGTGACACACCTGCATTCAGTAACACAATGTTGAGTGTCATTGTTCAAGGTGTGGCCTAGATTGGGGAAAAGAAATTGAAATTATTTCTGCTTTGTTCTGTATGTATGTGACACATCAGCAGAGTCAAGTTGGGCATCTTCCTAATTTTTAACATGCTGAGCCCAAAAGATTTACCATCAATGGCCCATCTGCTACTTCCCATTTATTTTGTGGAGTTGTTCCTGAGCCAAAGTGTTTTACCCCTGCTCTTTCAAAGATGGATTTAACAAAGGTTATTGATATTCAAATCAATAACTACTCTTATCTATGTTCTCCTTTTAGCCTTTGCCAAATTATGGATTTGGTTTAAAATTATGCTTCCAGTTTTATGCTGAATTGCAATCAAATTTGTCTCTGTCTCTGTGATTTCAAGATTCCAATTCTTTCAAGCAATTGAAAAGAATTTATAAGGAATCCTTTGCTTTATACAGGATTATATAGAAAGTATCAATAACTTGTGTTTATTTTAATCACTGCAGCCTTGATTTTTTTTTATTTCCTTACCTACAGTACACTGTGAGTCATCCAAGATAACAAATCAGTAGTTTGGACATTGTTTGCTATTTGGAAAAAATCTGCACAGCTCATAATATATCTGCTATTGCATTTTGCTGATAGAAGCCAAATTCCAAAAATACTTGATGAATCAGATACCATTGAGAATTGGCAAAGTTTAGTGGCCTACAGAATTATAAATCATCATTTAAGCCTATCATACATGTTTATTCAAAGTACTCTCAATTGCCCAGAATACTTCTGTTTATTTGTCCCACCTGCAAAAAATGAGTAGGAGATTTACTCAAATAGAATCATGTTTTCATCTACAATGAGGTCTGGATCAAAGGCAGAATATAATACATCCAACTTTAGCAGACAGATTATAGGTTTACTGCTTCATCAAACCACAGCCTTCCATCATTATCCAAATTAAGAAGGGAATGCTCACATGCATGTTTGGACTTCAAGATTAACCCAACTGAAAAAGAACTAAAGCTTATTCCAATTTAAAATTAAAATTATTCTTGCCTTCCACCAAGAACTCAAGTTAGCAAAATTATATTTCTCCATTTTCCCTCTACTCTTTCTGGGAGGAAGGGAACTAGAATACAATCTTCAAGTTGTCTTCTAGCTTCCAATATCAGGCCAGTTATTAGGTGAAAATGAGAATTCTTGGGAGAGAGATGGCATATGCAATCTGCCCATAGTTTATTTAAGTGTGAGCATGCTTATGTAATCCTTATCAGTTGTGTACCAACACAAACATATGCTGGTTATACAAAAGTGTGAATAAAAACACTCACGTTTCCTTCTTACAGTATATTTAAGGTGTATTTTCATTTGCAAAACACACATTTTTAAGAAAATTGTGTTCATTCCTCTTTAGCTTTAAAGGCATTTTTCCATTTATCACTGCTTTTACATCTTGATAAAATAAGAGTGTGCTGTAGATATTTTTCTGAAATATATCAAGGCACTTATGTAACACATTCTGACACATTAATCTATCTTTAATAGGAATTGATTCCAAGTATGTAAAAGATCCACTCAGTGAAAAATAAGACTGAGGGATAAGCTACAGAGTAGCTTCCCTTCTTTTTTTTCTTTACTTTAGATCAAGATCTTCATGTGCAAGAGAGTTGAAAAGCTCTCACCAGACACCTCATTAAAAAAAAATACCTCACAAAGGGACATAATTTTCCAAACAATAGTAACAACATCTTAGCTAGTGCCAAGGGAAAAGAAGAGACAGCAAGTCTTAGGACAGCTTATGAATAAAGGAAAATAAGGCAGAAATGTCCTTAAAAGCTGCAGCTTGCAATACATTTTGAAGGCATTGGGAAGAATGCAAAGAGTGAGGTTATTTGGACCTAGTAAGAATAAAAAAATAATGCAGGGAGAAAAAACACCCCACTATTCAGAAACAGAAAGACTGGCCTTTGTTGGAAATGGGTTTAAAATAAATGATGGTATAAAAAAGAGAGGATAAGATCAAGGCATACAGGTGTCCACCTTTTAGAGGGGTATCTAAAAATCCAGATAGTGGCCACAACTATGTGGTCAAAGTCCCAGCCCTTTTTACATGTGCCATGATATCCATTTTAAACAGGGCAGGGTTGTTGCTGCCATATTGAATTTTTCAAGCCCTTCCCAATGGACACCCATAGGTAAGCAAACTAATGATTTGATAGCCATCCAAACTACTGGATATAGTCCCTCTCTTTGAAGCATTATATTATGTTCACAATATCTGCATAACCACGAAATAGAAGGTCCATTCATTTGGGATTCATGAGTTAGAATTAAATTCCTAGGTAAATTCCCCTGAAATGGCAGGATTTGTAAGGGAACTGCTTTGTGTGTGTGATGTTCTGTACTTACAAATATGTAAATAATATATGTTCCTGAGAAAGAGAAAGAGTTTTGTGTTTGTTTGGTTTTTTTATTAGCCATGTCTTGTATGAGTGGTGGACAAATCTCACCTTATTTATGGTAGCTGTCAATCTGAATATCCCAACAAACATTTAATTGAATGTTCAGTTTGCTATGAAAAAATTTAGTTCTTTGAACTTGCCTCTAAATCCATGTTGCCTTTTTGGGATAGGTTTGTCTAGCCCAAGGGAAAACAGTCGATCTATAAAGTGAAGCTAAAATTAAACATTTCATCCAAACAGGCCAAGCTGTCTCCAGAACACCGTTCCTATGGAATGACCTGCAGACCCTAAAGACATTGGATTTAGCACAAACTAGAACATTATGTTAACCTTTAAAAGTCATCAGCACAAATTCTTGGGTATTCTGAATTGTACTGCTGTCTGTGGAATCTTATTGTGAGTAAAATGGTGTGTGGGGGCTTTTAAAATAGTAAAGGTTTGTAGAAAGCATCGGATTGACTTCAGGGATTTGATGTATTGCTCCAGAAATGTCCAGGGATGGGATGGGATGCAAATTGCAGCAATTGTAGCCTCTCTGGTACCAATAATCTATACCAAATTTCAGATTAGATTTTGTACAAAGACAAGCCTTGTTCAAGAAGAATAGTTATGGTTCTTCTGAAACACAAAGCAACTGATTGTTCAGAGTATTAGAGAAAATGTGACAAATTCATTTGTCTTTTCAAAAATATCAGCTGGTTGCTAACTCAGATCAACCAGCAAATGCCACTGAACAACAAATAATCCTTGACTTACAACCACAATTGGGAGCAGAATGTCTGTTGTAAGTCATTGAAGTCATAAGTTGAGTCAGATCCAATTTCATGGCCATTTTTATGATGGTAGTTAAATAAATCCTCATGGCTAAGCAAACACCTTGTGTCATGGTTCCGATAAATGAAACCCATCAAAAGAACTTCAAGCCAAGAATTCTTCCTTAAAGAACATTTTATTAGGAAATACAGTATTGGCACTACATAATTGAACCCAAAACTAAATTCCCTTCCCCCAAATACAAAGTAACAAGTTGCAATTCTCACCCCCGTGAAGCAGTCATAAATTACATTCTCCAATTAGCCTCCCTCTCCAGCTCCTCAGCCCGCCAAAACATTATTGGTTTGTGTCCTTGAGTTCCCACAGAACTGCATTATTATTATGGCTAGCTGAGCTCAAGCATTCACCCCATTCCCCCCTTCTACATCTGATTCCTAAACAGCAGAAAAAGCACGCTGAAAGCAGAGTAAAAATTACTGCAATTTCCTTCAGTTGTCAGAGCGGGAACATCCATTGTCACAGCTTGACACCTTGGTTGTAAGTATGAATCCATTCTTTAGAAATTGACAAAAAAAGTCACAAAGTGCGATCATGTGACATAGGACACTGCAACCAGACATAAATGCAGGTCAGTTGTCAAGTGCCTGATTTGTGATCATGTGTCCATGTGAAGTGGTTGTAAGTGCAAGGATCAGCCTTGTTCTAAATTTGAATGGTCGCTAAACAAAAGGTTGTGGGTTGAGGACTGTCACGCAATCGTCTGTCATAATGGACAAGATCATTCTGATTTGAAGGCAGAGAAGCACAGGAACGTATGATTTCTCACTTATTTTCAGACTATGATGTTTTATGAAAATTCATTTATTTATAATGGGAGTATTGCATTTCCACCTTTTGAACTGTCCTGGATATTCGGGTAAACCTTAAACTGGAGGTCAAGCATTAGGGAAATAATCTGCTCCACCTATGCTGAATATACAGTATATTGAGAAAGGCTGGACTGGAGGAAGATGAGAGATGAGTGTGACTTTAAAACTGGAGGAAGAACTATCAATAATGTCGATACCATTACCCTAGTAATTGAAAATGCAAAGGATCTGCAAGTTCTAGTAATAAAAGTCAAGGAGCACAATGAACAAATGGGTCTAATATAAAGAAGACCAAACTAATGGCAACAAGTAGAACAACCAGCCTTACAGCTAACAACGAAGATATGGAAATGATGGATAGCTTCTGCCTTTTAGGATCAACCACCAACAGTTAAAGAACAAGCAGTCAAGAAATACGCCATGGACTAATAAAGTAGCCATAAAGACCTTGGAAAAGTTATTGAAATACTGTGAAGTATCTATATTTACAAGAATCAAAATCATGCAAGCCATGGTATTCCCTGTGTTGCTCTATGGAAGAGAAAGTTGGACTCGGAAGAAGGAAGATAGGAAGAGTCATTGATATGTTTGAACTTTGATGTATGAGAATACTGTGGACAGCCAAGAAAACTATCATATAGATCATCAAACAAACCAACCCAGAGTTCTCACTCAAGGCACAAATGACTAGACTCAAATTATCCACCTTCAGACATTTTATACAAAGACCTAGCTCTCTGGAGAAGGCTCTAATGTGGGAAAGGTGGGAAGAAAGAATGAAACAGGATGTCCTGCAAGCAATGTGGATGGATTCAGTTACAGGGGTGATGACTGCACCATTGGAAGAGCTGAAGAACCAGGTTAGGAACGGATCTTCATGGTCATCAAGCGTCAAAGATGATTTAATTGCACATCCTCATCATCACTCTGGAATTATATTCGTATTTTATGAATATTTAGTAGAAACCAAACTATATTTTGAGCACTTCTAGTTGGTTTTCTTTAGGAAGGAGCCATCAAATGGTAGGGATTAAGAACCACACCCATGAGCCTTTCCTTTACTTCTTTTCTGCAATCCTAATGGCAATCCTACAGTAAAGCTGCTATTTGCACTCTCCTTTGTACCAATCAGCAAGGAAAATACCATTGATAGGATAATTTTCATTGGGGTGATGGCATAGGAATAACAAGTTAAATTTATCACTGTCTGATATTTAATTGGACTGTCCAATGACTCAGATTTACTGTGTGCGCACATATGTGTATTCAAATTAAACCCTGAATTCAATTAGCATGATATGGAATTAAAACGAAAAAGCTGGTGCACGATGAATATTAGAAAACATTTTAATATCCAGAAATTAATTACTGATCCATATTTTAATGTTTTAATGAAACAGATGTTAGGAGTATTAGGATAGCTTCTATATATGTTTTTCTCTTCAATATAATTATATTAAATGAGCTGTGATAATTCTTTTAAAGTGTGGCCATAAAGATACAAATGTTTCCATTCCTGCTTGATTACTGTAAATTAACGTCTCTGGGAACAGGTAAGCTCACTGTATTACTAAAACATGGTGTTACAAATGGATAAGGACAAATGATTAATTCCTTTTTATTAATATTCTTATATGCTTTCTTATTTCTCATCACCTAATAAAAACCATCTTATTGTTACAAGAAGTTAGCAAATTCAAAACTAATTTCAGTTATCTACAACGTCAATTGTGCAATAAGCAATATTGATAAATACAGCTTTACATTTTCTTTTCCAGAAAATAATAAAATTACTGGTAAGGAAATCCATGGATAATCCAATTCACTTTTATAATAGTGCTTAATGCAAAGAGGACAAGACAACCATAATAACTCACAATTATTATTTCTAATGAGCCTTCTCCAATTCCTTTCCTCCAGAACATTGTTCTGCATCTTCCTGTCCCTATTTCTTCTTGTACACATACACACACACACAAACATTCTGATGCTGATCATAAGTTACAACGTCATTATCACTTGTTGAATTTCTACTTCTTAAAGGAATTGAAATGATCGGGGATGTCAAAGGGGGTTGTCAAATCAAAATGGCAGGGATGACAATGTACATTATGACAGCATGATCAAAGCCCATTTTTAATGTGTTGCCATAGCTGCCATCTTGGTGTCATATCCTGCTGACACCTTGGGAAATGATCTTAATAGGTCTAAAGATTTTGTTGTTGTAAGGATGAAAATGAGTCTCCAGCTTTTCTCCTCTATGGATTTGTTTAACAACTACCCCCCCAAAAAAGGTTGTAAAATTGGGTTGTCACATGACCAACCTGATTTACGACCATCGCAATATATGACTATTAGTCTCCATTATGGCCATCTGTCGAGGCCTACTGTAATGCATGGCTAGGACATTAAAGAGGCCTTCCTCAAACCAAGGTAGCTTTGGTTCCTTGTTTTGCCAACAGGCTTTGACAATAAACAATGGGAATTAATCGAAGAGAATTAGACAAATTATTTTTCTAATCGTAAAGTGAAGAAAAAAAAGTATATACTCATTCATTATATTTGCATGCTTGATTTTCAGATTGGTGACATTCCAAGGAACACTTCAAAACACTGAAAATTACACTGTAAGAGATAAGTAAAAGAAGAGGAATAGCACAGGGTTATTTTTGCAGCTTACTTTTTATTGTTATTATTGTTGATGACACCAATTATTTATTGACATGGATAACTAGACTATTGCAATGTTATTTCATAATTACCTACTTCAACACAGCCCTTGGCAACCACATGTCAATTACTTCATAATTTGTCATTAACCTGGTATGATGGAAATAATATTTACATCTCTGGGCATTTTAGGTACAGCTGCCAATTAACTTCAGCTAAAACAATCTTTTAAAGTTGATTTTGAAACCTATAAAGGCAAAACATCCCTAGAAACTTCGGAAGGCTAAATATAGTCCCATGTTCTCAGTGGGTAGTATAAGCTGCAGTTCACCCATTTCTGAACTGTTGCCAAATTTCACAGATAATAAAATCCAAGAGGATTTCATTCATAGTTTACAGTCTTCTCCCTGAAGGGAAGATAACATATTGCCCATACATGATTAATGAAATCATTTTATGTTTTCCTGCATAATGTAAGTTTTTCTGTATAATGAATTTCTATTTGACTGAAATCTAAAGATATCTCTGTAAGTACTCTGTTTTTAAATATATGTTTCTCTAATATGATTTCATTAATCATGTATGGGCAATTATGCTACCTTCCTTTCAGGAAGAAAAGTGTAAACTATGAACACAATTAAAGCACTTTTGGGTAAGAGTTAGTTATTACTTTAATATGTGGGAGAAAGTCCTGGTTCTCATACTACATACATACACACACACACAATCACACATTCAAAATATACATCTGTATTTTTTTCAATTACAAGTAGTCCTCATTTAGTGACCACCATTATAATCAGCAACTCTATCATTAAGTGAAGCAATTGCTAAATAAAACTACAACTGTGCTTATGACCTTACTTCAACTTTCCTCTGCTTTACAGATCTGCAAAAGTCATAAATATGAGGATTGGTTGTAAAATTACTTTTTAACTAGTCAACAATTGCTATGCAAGTCAGTCACTAAACAAGAATTATTTGCATTTTAGGCCACCAATTGTTACTTTCTAATGAAAAAAGGATCCATTCATGCTCAGAGGAAATTTGAGTAGCCCTTTTGGCTTTGAGTGCAAGACAAATTCAGCTCTCCATTCTTTTTTCCAATTGCATCATAACCTCTCTTCTCATAACTTTGAAGGCAAGTCGTCATTGGGAAAATTGAATATCTGTAATGTATGTAAACATGTCTTGAATGAATGAATGTAATCATGTGTACATGCGTAACATTGTCCTACAACAAATCTTAGTGGAACCGACCTTATGTAATCCTTGATCTTACAAAATGGATCTTAAAATCACCCCAAACCTTTGGTGAGAGCCGCAGAAAATGCGAATGCCTCTGTGAGCATTTAACATCTGTGGCTTCCGAAAGTGATGAAATTAAAATTAATTAGACGTAACCAAGACTGCTTTCAACAGTCTTTCATGCAAAACGAATGTGAGGAAATTTGAAATGAAAAATGTAATTGGCTCTAATAGGCAGCCATTCAGTTGTCTGGCCCAGATCCCATCCCGATAACATGATTATCAACCCACAAAGGCCTCCGATCTCAATCAAATATTGACACACAGTTTTAAATTTCTGTAAAGCACCATAATGAAATAAGTAATTTTACATTAATGCTTCTTGTTTCTCCACCACATGCACCTGAGCCACGAGCAATAAAAAAAGTCAGAGAAAGGGCACAGCTGCTTGGTATCAGAAGATTAGGCCCAAGACCTTCTCCTACACATTAAAGTAATAACTAACTCCTTCAGAAGTGCTCTAGTCTATTATGTTCCCTGTAGCTACCTATGGTTGTGAAAGTTGGACCTTAAAAAAGCAAGACAGGAAGAAAAACGACTCGTTTGAGCTGTGGTGCTGAAGAATACGCTCCTGCATATTGCTTGGACAGCAATGGTGACCAACAAGCAAGTACTGGAGCGCATAACACCAGATATCTCACTGGAAGGGGGGGGAAATCACAAAATTGTGTCTCACTTATTCTGGCCATGTCATCAGGGGGAATTCACTGCAGAAAGCAAATGTGTTTGGAAGAGTGAGTGGTAAAAGGAATCCAGACCACCAAAAAACATGACTGCTGGATACCATCAAAGCTGACACCAGCCAGAGCATTAAAAAACTCAAAGAAGTAATGCAAGATCAGAAGATGTGGAGAGAATTTGCCCATAGAATCATCAAGAGTCAGACCCAACTGAATGGATAACCACATCATCATCTCCCAGAAGTGCATTGCTTGTGTTTTATTTACTGACAGAGATAAGACTAGAAACATTATTAGGTCATCCCAGAAGACATTTTGTTGCGGTAAAACACTTAGGACAATTTCCTTTGTTAGGGTTGGGGGCAGTGGTGGGATTCTAATATGTGAACAA
>JANHFS010006515.1:131625-142721 GCA_032467975.1 Trimeresurus albolabris | reverse complement strand
AATGCTGGCTGTGGAATTCTGGGAGTTGAAGTCCACATGCCTTAAAATTGTCAAGGTTGAGAAACACTGTTCTAACCGCTGCATAATATATATCAGTTTGTAGGATATTCACAGTGAGAAGAATCTAAAAGAATATTCAGGTCATAAGTTAAGACAAAACACTGCGATTCCAGCTTCCATCTTTTGATAATGGTCCATCAAAGTCTTTTTCATATGAGTGGTTAAAGCACCAGGCTAGAAACTGGGAGATTGTGAGTTCTAGTCTCACCTTAGGCACAAAGCCAACTGGTGATCTTGGGCCAGTCACTCTCAGTCCTCAATGAAGAGAGAAGCAAACCACTTCCAAAATATTGCTAAGAAAACTGAGTGAGTAGTTCAGGAAGTCCCTAGGAGTCAACACTGACTTGAAGGCACCAAAAAAAACAAAACAAAACAAAACAAAATCCTCATTAAGGAGAAACACAGAACAAGATTGCATCTCTCTAGCGCACCTGAGTTGATATAGTCCTGTTGGCTTTATCTTGCAGTATCAAAATGTTAGATGCAGAGGAAAACCAACACACGTTTTTTGAGAGGAAGGTATGCAGATGTTGGGTCAAATATAACTCTAACCCTAACTAACCTTAGCCCTACTTTGGGGCTTTAGCTTCAAGTCAGATTTAATTTTACAAATTATTGTCATGGGATAATTACATCGGAATCTGTCCAGCTATCGTTAAGTGAAGCAAAAACATTGGAAAACTCTTCCCCCAAAAGGTGTTTCAGGATTTTTATACAGATTAAATAAGAGAAACATTTGCACACATCATTGCAACAGAGACAATGTTGGGAGTAAGACTAATCTCAGGAGAGTTAAGCTAGAAACCATAAGCAATGGAGGGCTTTAGCAAAAGGTTGTTTGCAAAAGATTGTGGAGAATCTCCCCCATCTCCAGAGCGGAGCAATTTGACAGGAATAGATTTCAAGAGGGTAAGCTTCTACACAATGAAAGTAATGTGATCATGCTGGCATTGGGAAAAAAAGTCAGGCAAAGAAGAGGTTGCCTACAGAAAGCGCTTGCTTTTTCTCCCTACCCATCTCTCAGAGCAGAGAGATTGGAGAGAAAGAAATTTCAAGAGAGTACTAGTAAGCTGTTTGCATAGCATGTCCATTGCTCCTAGTCTCGGGTTGTTGGCACAATCACATTCCTTTCAATGAGTAGAAAGGCAACAGCTTACTTTCTTGCAATTCTGCCCTCCAATCTCTCTGTTCTACAAGGGAGAAAAAGAAAAAAAACCTCAAAGTCAGACACAGGACATGTGTTGACTGAAATGGTGATCACATGACCAAGGGATGATGCAAAGATTGTGAATTGTTGTAAAGGGCCTGTAATATTATTTTTTCAGCACCCTCATAACTTTGAGCAGTTACTGAACCAGTGACCAGGAAATGAGGACCACCTCTAATCCTCATTTAGCGATCATTCACAGTTACAATGGATGATGAAAAAATATCCTCACATTTTCAGTCTCTGCAGGTCTGCAAAGAAAAGGAAAGCTGAAGTAAGATCAGCACAATTGCGGTTTTACTTAATAGCCTTACTTAACAACCAAGTTGCAGGTCCCGATCGTTAACGAGGTCTATCAGTTTTCAGCACTATATTATTTTTGTTCTGAAAGTTGATTTAAAATTTCATAGCCATCGGTTAAATTTGCTCCATAATTCTATTATACTAATGTTTAAATAAATATTGCACAGCATGTAATTTCTTTGATTTCATGGAGAACAGACAGGTTACATGTGGCTGTCAGAGACAATGTTCTGAGGCACCCAAAGAAAGGACGTAATACACCCAGGCATCTCTTGTACTTCAACAAATACAAGACAGGTCTAATAACATCTCTTCTCCAGCCCAGTACCCTTCATCACATCCAAATTGCTTTTTGGTTTTACAACCATAGCTTGCAGTGTTGTTACTAGGCGCAGTAATATTGCACATTTTCTTTCAGGAAAAAAAAAACACTCCACCCATCAACTATGTGTCACTTGGCTTTTCAGAAAGAAGATCCTCTCTTGAACTCATCCTGTATGGGATGGTGGTTCAGAAAAGCAGTTTTGTCTCTTAACAAAAAAAATGGAAATGGGTAAGGGTCACATCCTTTAAAATCTCTAAAAGCTTTAAGCACATTTGCCCATCTATAAAAACCAGACTTCAGTAAAACCTTGGACATATTTACTGGTATGATATAGGTTTTTTGTTTTTTATGCTTGATAAAGGAGCATAAAACTACACTTGCCTTGAAAACCCTACCCTATTCTTTTTTCCTGGCAGTCGCAACGTTCACGTAATTTTTTTAAAAATGAGGATATAGGTAGTGTTTGACTTACAACAGTTCATTTAGTGAGCGTTACAAGTAACAACAGCATTGAAAAAAGCAAGCATTTTTCACACTTATAACTGTTGCAGCATCCCCTTGGTCACATGGTCAAAATTCAGATACTTGGCAACTGACTCATATTTATGACGGTTGCAGCGTGTTGGGTTTATGACACCACCTTTTGTGACCTTCCGATAAACTAAAATCACTGGGAAAACCAGATTCACTTAATAACCGAGTTACTGACTTACTTACTAACAACTGCAGTGATTCACTTGGCAAGAAAGGTCGTAAAATGGAGCGAAATTCACTTAACAAATGTCTCGCTTAGCAATGCAAATGTTGGACTCAACTGAGGAGATCGTAAGTACAACTGTATTTATTTTAAAAGTAGAAATGATGAGATTTTTATAGAAGTTACAGCTAGAGTTACTTTATAAACCAGAACACTTCACTAACTGAAAAAAGTTCTGTATGTTAACATTTTTCTCAGAAGCCATGATTTCAAGTCATTTGCAGCAACAGACAACAGAGAAGAAAGCTACGTATAGGGAAAGTTTGCTGCTCCTGGACCTGCATTCAACAGAGAATCAGAGTTGTGAGTTCTGCTGGCACCACACGACACGAAGGACTAGGTTTACTGCCAAATTCTGCCAAATTTCGGACGATTTCTGTAGAAACTGACACGCTGATACATGTTGAAAAAGAAATATCCTGAGAATTAGCTGTGGAATCTCTTCCTCGGAATAAAGGGCCTGCACTCACGAGATTATATCCCAGCTCCTCTCTGTTACAGGACTTGTACTTGTATCCAGTTTGGCCTCTCTGGGAACATTCAAGAACAATATAAAAAAAAAGACTGCCATTCAGATGGCTTTCCAAAAGAACAATACTTGCTGATGAAAATGTGTGACCAGGATACACTCTTTTCCTTCCTGTTTCTTGGTTTGGGATTAAGATTTGAACTTGCATTCAGAATTCCCCTCTCCTGGTTTGTTAAATAAGCATTTCGTGAGTTTCCCAGTTGATTATAAAGGGAATAGTGATATGATACCAGGTAGGGTCTTGGAAGTAAAGTCAGCAAGTATCAGCTTACCCAGGTAGATCAGACAAGAAATATGACCAGCTGAGCTAATTCTAATTTACTGTAAAGCTAGATTAACAGAATCTTGAATATCTGAAAGTACAAATCTTCCACCTTCTCTTTTACAACCAGAGAAGCTAAAGAGGGTCCTTTCTATGCCTGCTTCTCCATCCTTTATGCAGTTGTGGGCTATGCCATCTCTTATCTGATCCATCCCTAGGCAGCATTTTTTCGCCCTGTGTCTCAAGAGCTTTCTCACTTCCCATTACAACATGCAACAAATGAAGGGGAATGAAAAAGCAGGTGTCCAAACTGAACCAGTTTATTAAGAACATTTTTAAAGCCCTACTTTTGAATCTACAATGTCATCACAAAGTATCTTCCCAGTTGTTGCTTAATTTCCTTTTTCTAATTCTGTGTCTCTGATGTATTTTATCAAATAACATTTAATTATGGAATTTCTGTTTACAGTAAATAAAATCTGTAATAGTACAGAAAATCTCCAGGCATGTTTATTAAACTGGTAAGCTTCTCAGAATTAAAAAAATGGTTCTATATAATTAAGCTTTAATGTTTATGACAATATGAGCAAACATATGAAACACAAACAAATTCTGCTGATGTTTTGCTAGAGTTCCCTTACCTTGTTTGACATCAGGACTACAGAAAACCCAATTAGATAGATTTGATGTTATTGAAATGGCTAGTTTAAATTATTTTGTAAAAGTAAAAAGTTGAGGTTTGAAGTTGATACTCTATTGCACCAAAGGAATTCGGAAGTCAATGCCTTTTTCCTCCTTTTTTCTCACGCATCTCACTTCTCTACTCCCTTTTCCCTTTCCCATCTTTTCCTATATTTACTCTGTATTTCGATTGTACTGTATATTATAAACTAATAAAACTTTGAATATAAAAAAAAAAGAAAACCCAAGCAAATAAGAACTCAAGCACAAATCTTTTTTAGATACATCAGACAACTTAACACATTTCTCCTAACACTCCTGTCGGGGGGGAAAAGCAAGCATTTCACTTTAGTATCTGTCAGACATTAACTATGAAGGTTTCAGAGTGAAACAGGGATTGCTGGAATGAAATAGACCATTGATGTTTTCTTTTATGGGTATATAAAACTGGGTGTGGGGGAGAAAAAAAAATGTAATGTCCCAAAGGCTATAATTCTGATTTCTCTTTAAGTTGTTCATAGCAGGAAATGGACAGGTACATTAGCCCTTTCAGGCAAGAAATGTAAAGTCAGTGCAGCTAAGGATAGCATGCAGTGTGTGTGTGTATACGCACACATATGTACGTTGCCTAACAGCAGTTTTGTCCTAGTGCTTTGCATTAGAGAAAATGTCTTATAATCTATAGTAGATTCTGTGATCATTTCTTATCAGGCCACAGTCTATACCAGGGGTAGACAACCTTGGCTCTTTTATGACTCGTGGACGTCAACTCCCAGAATTGCTGGCTCAGGAATTCTGGGAATTGAGGTCCACGAATCATAAAAGAGCCAAGGTTACTTACCCCTGGTCTAAACAGACTGAATTGATTCTAAGAGGAATGGCAGTAAAATTTATGTTGAGGTTATATGGATCTATCAAATCCAGCTATTCATTTCACTCTTGAACCATATTTTTTTTTCTTATTATCCAGTTTTTCTTTATTAAAACAAAATCTCCACGTGGCTCTAAAATTGTATTTCTGGAATAGGATTCGCCAATAATTAAAAAAAAAATCCTGTATTTCCTCTTTGTGCTTTCAACCTCTTATATGAGATACAGTGGTGAAATTGCTTCTTATATATTAATTCATGCAGCTTACAGTATATATTTCCAAAATAAAATTAGACCCCAAAATGCAATCTGATGTTGTCATTACTATCCAATTTAACAGAATGACTCTAGGAGTGACTTTTCCCCAAGACTATATTCTTTTCTAAATAGCATTCCTATCTGAATCTTGCATTTATTGGAAACGTTCCTCCCTCAAGACAGCCATCGCCATTTCAGCATTTTATTATGCAAACGTATGGAGGTACCTGTCCCCCCCACACTTAAACAATGATACCCAAAGGGCTAAACAGAATAGAAAATTCTTATTTCTGCTTGAAACAGAAATCACACTGACCTCAGAAAAAATATCCAGAATGTATCTTTTATTATGTGAACCTGGGGTTTTAGCACAATCAGCAACTTATTACCATAAGTAACAGAGTGATATTTGTACATTTTGGCGGGGTTAGTTTGCAAAAGAATTTCCCCAAAGATTGCAGGAGGTAAACTGCTTTTTAAATAAAGTGACAAATGTACTGTAAAGCCTCAAACCTTTTCCTTTACGATCTGCTGCCAGAACTGGGTTGTAAAGAAAACAAAGTTAAGATGGCACTCTAGTAGGCCCTGTGAAGTTTGGCATCCCAACAAAATCTGCCCAGAGTTATCTTGAGGTCAGATGGGCAGCCTATAAATTATAAGTAAATAAATTAAATTAATTAAATAAATATGTGAGGAAGAGACAGTCCTCTAGCTTGCATGAAGTGTTTACAGAAGCCAGCTAAGGATAGGTATTCACAACAAATGAGGCAGGCCTGAGCTCTGGCAGTGGATAAAGCTCAAGTAAAAAAGTACAGCTTGAATTAACACTCATTTTAGGATTTATTGTCCCAGCTCCTGTTTTTGCTCAAGTAAAGTTTTAAGAAACCTTGAAGAGCCATAGGATTCCTTTGCTCAGCATCGTCTCGGTGCTCCACCTGACCCTTTTTCCCAAATGTTTAGAAACCCTATCAGGTGATTGAATTGCTACATCCTCCATCTGGGAGAGGGTTCATGGCAGTGGTGGCGAACCTATGGCACACGTGCCAGAGGCAGCACTCGGAGCCCTCTCTGTGGGCACACATGCCATTGCCCCAGCCTTGCCTCCTCTCGTGACCCCCTCCTCACCAGCAGCCCCCCTGGAGAAGAGTCGCCCCCGAGCGTGGCCCACACGGAGCAGCGGAGCCAGGGAAATGGCAGTCAGGCAGCGTAGACAAGACTCTGCCCTCACACCCCATTGCACACAGTTGATGCTGTGGGGCACGGGCAGAGGGCATGGCCGCAATGGTGCTGCTGGGCTGCCTGGGCAATCTGCGGCGGGCCCTGGAGGTGGTGAGTGGCCCTGCGGGCAGGCGGGGCAGGGGGTGGAGCAGGGGCAGGGCCAATTTTTGGGCATTCGGTCTCTAAAAGGTTCGCCATCACTGGTTTATGGCTTCCCTAAAATAGAGGAAATGGAGTTGGGCATTCCCCCTGAAGAGAAATAAGCTGACGTTCATCATACTCTGTCAGAGCTGTGCTTGGCTCCCTGACTTTGGGACCCCTAGGAATACAATAAAAAGTAGTAAAAGTAAAGGTAAAGTTTCCCCTTTCCAGTCCTATCTAACTCTAGGGAGCAATGCTGATCTCCATTTCCTAGCGGAGGGAGCCAGTGTTGTCCAAAAATATTTCTATGGTCATGTTACCAGCATGACTATACACAAGGCACAGGGAATGCTGTTACCCTCCCACTGAAGTGGTACCTATTTATCTACTCATATTTGCATACTTTCGAACTGCTAGATGGGCAGGAGCTGGGACAAGTAACGGGAGCTCACCCTGTCACGGAGCGCTTGGGTCATGAATCCGGGCTGTCAGCTTTCCAGATGATAAGTTCAGTGTATTTAACCGCTGAGCCATTGCAGTAACATACAAGTAGCATGTCAACAAAACTGCACTTGGGAGCTTCTCCCCCCAGGTGCAAAGATCACTGCATCATATTATTAAATTGGGTTAAGCTGATAAGTAGAAATACTAGTTACGGCTAGTGGCTAAATGGCTAAAATGTGGCAGCTAAGTCTCTCTGGTTAAAGAATATGCCCACAAGCATGATGAATTCACTAGATTTTGGGATTTCATCCATTTATGAAGTAGATAGAACAGAAAGGAATTCTAGAGCTTTGGAAATTTATCTTCCAGAAGCACATTCCAGGACAATGCTGTATGACTGATGGTGGCAAGGATCACTCAAAGGGCAGAGAAGATTGATTATCTAGAACAGGGGTTCCCAACCGGGGGTGCGAGACAATATTCCAGGGGGTGCGAAAACTTGGGTTTTCAAAATTACAGTGTATATGCATAATTCATTGCCGTTATTTTGAACTTTTGTAAGGGGTGCGAGAATATATCAGAAGCACTCTAGGGGTGCAGCAGGGTATAGAAAACATTGGGAGCCGCTGATCTAGAAGCCCTCCACACCTATTGTACAAAGGAGGGAAAAAATATAACAAAAAATGTAACTTTTCAGTAACTTAAATATGTGAATACAATACTATCTTCAGTTTCACATATTAGCTTCTATTTTGTGAAATGGATAAAAAGGATTCATTCAAACCATAATTGGGTATTAAATGAAGAGAGCAAAGAAAGATCAATGAAACATCTGATATTCTTAACTATTTATTTGGATAAAGATCTAGATCCCAAAGCTTATTCTTGCAATGTTAAAATATTACATGAAAGAGCATAATTTCTTTACCTGGAAAGAATTCATCCAGCGAAGAGAAGGAGGCAACGAAGCATTACTCTGAGACAGTATCAATAGAAGTTCCAAACAGGTTTTTGATGGAAATGTGAGAGAAGAGACTCCAATATCTTCTCTCCATGCATCAACAAGACTGGAATGAAATAAGAATTCTGTTACCTGTGAATGTAATACACAGGGATTTTAAACTTTCAATAAGTGAAAAACAATAAACTTTGCTTATAAGCAGGTTTAATTACACAGAAATGGAGCAATGGATAGTGTTATAATCTTATTCAATTACCTAAGCAGTTGGCATGTGATCATGAATGCCTAATGAGATATTTCTGTATTCCATTTATAGTAGTAGCCAGCTAAATGCACTGAAGACTCTTAAGACATATCAGAAGATGTTACTCCTGGCATTCCCAGTGCAATCCTGGTTTCTGCCATGATCCTTGCTCCATCTGTTCTTTTATACAAAAATATAGAACCTAGCATTCTGCAAAGCACATGGATGGGATATCTTTATTTACAAGGATGCTCCTTGAACTCATAATTTTCTTAGAAAATAAAAAAAAGGGTATCTATTCCACTTGCTTCAGAATGTTCCTATCTATCCAGAAAAATGTACCAAAAAACAAAACAAAAAGCAAAACAAAACAGAAACCCGGGGCTCAAACAGAACATAGTACATGACAAGTAATTTTTAAGGCCCATTATGCATTCCTAAACGTTGCTGGGAGTCGTGCGGTATATAAATTATTATGGATGGTCATACAATCAATCGGATGTTTAGACTGGATTTGACATTTTTTTCCAATCTACCTATCAAGTCCTTCCCAAGGACCTAGGGATAGGCAGATGCTGTTGTTTGATGGTATTAAAATACCATTGCAGGATGTAAACTTTTCCAAGTGAGGATGCCTTTTGCAATTCACTGATAGTGATTGTGTTAATGCTGATGGTATTCAAGTGGTGCTCCAGAGAGTGCACCCAAGGTACCTACTACTAGTGATACTATCTTTGTTTTTTTGTAACAGTTGTTCTACTTCTATTTATAAGTCTTTATTCTTTGTAATTTTCTCCATTTCTTTCTCCACTGTTTTGCTGTGTTCAGATATTGAATGTCCACCATCCAGACTTTCTTTGGCTTTCTTATCAACAATTGTTACGGTAAGTCTGGGATATTGTGTAGCAGATGTTTGTCTGTTTGAATTCTAAACTCCAAGAGCATTTTGGTTTCTTAATTTTATATTACTTTACCTACGTTATGGTTGTGCCAGTTCTTGCTTGCAGGCAAGTGGTACTTTCTTGCAGATATTCCAGTGCACCATTGTTGCTACTTTGTCATGCCATTGCTTGTACTTAGTCTGTGTGATGTTCTTGCAGCAACTAATTGGGTAGTTCATTGTGCCTTCTTTGTGCAGAGGGAACATTTGCTGTCTGTTGATGTCTTCTCAATTCTGGCTTTTTAAGGCTTCTTTTTAAGGCTTGGTCTTATGCAGAATTGGTCCTTCTATCTCTTCTCAAATTTAAGTGATTGTCCACTAGGATTCCAAGATCCCTCTCACAGTTACTACTATTGAGCAAGGTACCACCTATACTGTACCTGTGTATTTGGTTTTTCTTGACTAAATGTAGAATCTTACTCTTTTTTAACCACTGAATTTTATTTGTTAGCACCCAATGTTCATGTCTGTCAAGATCCTCCTGTATCTTAAGCCTGTCTTCTGGTGTGTTGCTATTCTTGATGTCATCTGCAAATTTGATGCATTCCCCATCTATCCCCTCATCCAAATCCTTGATGAAGATGTTGAAGAGTAGTGGGCCTAAAATAGAGCCTTGGGGTATCCCACTGCATACTTCCCTCCATGTAGATGCCTTCTCTTTGTTAGACATTCCCTTAGTTGTTTATCGTATGGTTTAGCTCCAGATCACTTATCATCTTTATTACTCTTTTCTGCACTCTTCCTGGGGTCCTAACATCTTTTTTGTACCTGGATGATCATAACTGGACACACATATAGTTCCATTAAGGACTGCCTGCTGGCTATGATTGGTCAGTCACTAGCAAATCCATCTGAACAATATGAAACAACAAAAACAAAAAAGTAAAAGAACAGCTTCAATGACTGTAGATGCATCTTGACTCTTTTATAGACCCTTATTTGCTACACATAGTCCTGTACAAAGAGGAAAAATGCATGAGAAAATATGTAAAAAAGGCACGGCACTCAGATTTTTCCTAGAATCCAAATAGATTTCATCAAATGTAGGAAAAACATCTGCACTGGCTAAGAGATGGTTTCATATATAGGTGGTCCTCGGCTTACGGCTACAATTGGAACCAGGATTTCTGTTGCTAAACAAGGCAGTTGTTAAGAAAGCCACACCCAATTTTACAATCTTTTTTTGCCATAGTTAAGCAAATCACTGCAGTTGTAAATTGAATCTTGCTTCCCTTATTGACTTTGTTTGTTGGAAGCCAGTTTAGGATATTGTAAATGATCACATGACCTTGGGATGCTGCAACTGTTATAAATACCTGCCAGTTGCCAAACATCTGAATTTTGATCATGGGACTGTGGGGATGTGGCAAGAGCTGTAATTGCAAGGACAAGTTGTAAATCACTTGTCAGGACTATTGTCTTTCAAAGAAATGATTGCAAGTCAAGGACTATCAATATTTCCCCTCTGCTCATTGCTCATAATGGGGGAAATTAGTTTTGGAAGGAGTCTGAAAAAGCCCCTTAGGGAGAGAATAGAGGGGGGGGGACTTAGAAAGAAGATACAGAGATGCAACCACATTTTTGCATTCTGTTTTATCCCTTCAATCAATCCTGAGCGAGCTTTTAGGAAGCCCAGAATTGCAAGTAATATTTTCAGTAGATTGAGTGCAATCAATGCAACTTAAAAGTCATTTTAACCAACTCTAGTCCCATTAATTTCATTGGGTCATTTTTAAATATACAACAAGATAAAATGTATAGGATAGTCCATAATTCTTCTTGAGCTTGCTGCTATTATTTATTTCATAGCACCTGCAGAGAAAATTATATTAAAATATTGCTTCCGGCTTCATAGAATCATTGATGAATTCAGTGGAAAACAATTCATGCAAATTT
>JANHFS010006515.1:61603-74549 GCA_032467975.1 Trimeresurus albolabris | reverse complement strand
CCCACCACAGGAAATCGCCCAGGTGGCCCAGCAGCACCATGGCAGCCACACCCTCCACCCACGCCCCGCAGCATCATCTGCGGGTGACAGGGCGCAAGGGTGGAGTCTTGTCCCTGCTGCCCGGCTGCCATGTTCTTGGCTGCGCTGCTCTGCGTGGGCCGCACCCGGGGGCGACTCTCCTCTAGGGGGATTGCTGATGAGGAGAGGGCCACAGGGGGAGGTGGGGCTGGAGCGACGGCCCATGTGCCACAGAGAGGGCTCTGAGTACCATCTCTGGCATACGTGCCATAGGTTCGCCACTACTGCTGTAAAAGTTTCCTGATTCCCTGAATTATTAAAAGTTGGGGCATCTTTCATAGCAGAATTTATACTCAAGAGAAAGTGTCTTTGCCCACTGTATACAGTCCCTTCCTTTGCTCCATAAATCACATCATGCAGGACGATATTCCAAGTCCTCAGGAGTGACTTTTGTATTTATTCACTTATTAATAAAATTTATACAGCCACCCCATCTCACAAAAAGTGACTTTGGGGAAGTTGCCTGAAAACGAGTACGTGGAAGGTGTAAAAGTGATTTCCTTCCACCCTTGCTTCATCGGAGCTAATATTTTTCCAGATTTCATGCTAGGGAGTTCCAGGCTGGGTGCAGTATCTACTTGTTATTATTACTCTGACAAGTTAAAAGATTTGAGTCGGTGAAATATGAATCTGTCTCTTCCAGCTAATAATTTTACATGCATTGCAAACTGATCTCTGGTGGGATCCTGCAGGAGGATGAATGCAGAGGAGCTGGAGCTGCTGGGTGATTCCAAGTACAGGAACTATGTAGCAGCTGTGGACAAGGCACTGAAAAGCTTTGAGTACTCTAGTGAGTGGGCCGATTTGATTTCATCTCTTGGAAAGCTAAATAAGGTATGATGGAGATGCCCTCCGATTGAGGGGGAAAAATACGTAGTGGAATAAAAAACTTGAAATTCATTTTATTATTATAGGCTGTTGTTTGATGAAATGTTCTGTGCAGCTTATATATGTTATTTTATCATTGTTATACCAGACAAAAACTGACTGTTGTTTTTATATAGTACGTATTGAAGGGAAAGTAATAGCAGAATTTATGCCTGATCTTTTGGGGTGACTTGTTTCCACTCAGTTGCCATAATATAATACGTTCTATTCAGGAGGAGGTCTTACAGATCCTTTAATGCTCTGGGCAGGGGACCTGAGGGGGCCTGAGGGGGCCAGGAAGTTAATGAATGCACTTCTGCTAGCATGACATTAATGTAAATAAAAATCCTACCTCTGTACAGATACAGATCTTTTTTTAACAATACATAGCAACAAATAATAGACTTATTTTTGCACATTATTAGTATGTAAATATGTAAATAAATATATTTAAATATGAAAGAAAGTTAATAATGAAACCCAGTTTGCTAAATAAGAACTTTGAGCATCTACGTTCAAGAATCTGCATCGTGATTTGCTTGATACCATATGTTCAGATAATTTTCTTTCAGGCTTGTTAATCCGATAAGTAATTTTCTGACTAAAGCTTTTCCAATACCTTCCAAGAGATCTAACAATGTTTGTTATCAGGTTCTTCAAAATAATGCGAAGTACCAAGTTGTACCTAAGAAGCTGACCATAGGGAAGCGCCTTGCACAATGTCTTCATCCTGCCTTGCCTGGCGGGGTGCATCGGAAGGCCCTGGAGACGTATGAGATTGTTTTCAAGATAATTGGACCCAAGCGCCTGGCCAAAGATCTCTTCTTGTACAGGTAAGCAAAACTACACTTCATTCTTATTTTAGTCACATTCTCTACAATAACAGTTCATACTCCATACTGCAAAACGATATTCTCAATGTATTTGATTACAGTTCCCATTGAACTGATCTGACAGTTATATAAATATCAATTAGAAACTTCCAGGTTGGAGAAAGTTCTCTCTCCCCCTCTCTCTTCCCCCCTCTTTTCCTCTCTCTCCCCCTTTCTCTTCCCCCCTCCTTTCCTCTCTCTCCCTCTCTCTCTTCCTCCTTCCTTCAATTTACCAGACCTTGATGTAGCCAATTTCTCATTCAATGGAACAGTTTTTCACTGTGATTCCTATCAATTATATGATTACACAAAGTTATTTGCATGGAATTAACGTATTGTACACTTTGATTTAACAGATATTTAGCAGACATTCTCTCCTTCCAATTAGTCCCCTAAAATGACTTTTCACTATATAGTATATTAATTATTTTGTGTGTTGGTGATCATATTTATATAGTACTCTTAACAAGATCAGTTTAAATTGCTGCTCTCAACCAACAGATGAAATTTGGTTAATGTTAAACTTTGGGGGCTTTATATAGTATGTTGTGCATCCCATTTCATTAGCTTATGATTTAATAATGATTTTTGCAAAAGGCAAAATATAAATTATTTCAATAACTGTGTATTCTGCAAGCATAACTAATATGGCTCTAAAAGAAAACAGCCTAACAAATGATTTTATAATTAAATGATTCTACAATTTTATTAAGTGACCTTATTCATGTTTATGATCAGTTACTATGTAGCAATTGTCTAACAGGGGGAAAAAAGATGGAGACGTTGCTTGTAGTCTTTTTCACTGCAATTATTATCATTTGAGTTACTGTATGCAACTAGAAGCTCCATTTTATGTGTGGACTGCACAGCTACAATACACGTTAAAGTATGTCAATGAAATGGTGTACAAAGCTCTTTTATGTTTCATGCCTGTGACACTGACCTCTGTGTTTTTTGCTTTCTTTTGTTTTGTTTTGCTTGTATATTTTTACAGTTCTGGCCTATTTCCTCTTCTTGCTAACGCTGCAATGTCTGTTAAGCCAGCATTGCTCTGCTTGTATGAAATGTATTACCTTCCTTTGGGCAAAACATTGAAACCAGGCCTGCAAGGGTTGTTAACTGGGATCCTTCCTGGTTTGGAGGAGGGGTCTGAGTATTATGAAAGGTAAGGCTGAAGAATAATGGAATGTTATTGTTACCAAAACTTATCTTCTTTGTTTTAATTGGTTATGATACGAGAATTAACTTTCTGAAGGAAAAAAAAATCCCAAAGATTTTGGTGCATAAGTCTAAAAAACTATTGGAAGTTCCAGCTTCAATATCAAACTATTTTTCTTCTTTCTTGTATTGAGATACTATTGTGATTGAACTGGGGAAAATCTGTTGTGCCTAACTTTTATACGAGACACAGGTTCAGTCACAATTCATTATAATTCACGCAGGACCAATCAAGCAAGAAAAACCATCTATATGTAGTTACTTTAGCTTCCAGTCTGAATCGTAATCCAACGTAGATTCTCTATATCTTTTGTTTAGAATTCTGGATTATTGTAACATTTCAATTGGTCACAAATTTGTTTCCATTAAGAAGATAGTTCTTAATCCTCTCAAATAAAATATATCTGTTATGCATCTGTTGATAAAAAGATACAGGAGAATTTCAAGGGAAGAAGTTAATATTAGCCTTCCCAATAAATTCCACCTGATAAAAGCCTTCTCTAGAAGCATCATTGCTTGTTTTCTTTGAACCTTCCTGCACTTTTGTTTTTTCCTTTATTGTTGCTTGTGTTCCAGAACCAACACTTTACTAGAGAAGGTTGCTGCAGCAGTGGACCAATCAGCTTTCTACAGTGCACTGTGGGGTAGTCTTCTTACTAGTCCTGCAATTCGGCTGCCTGGCATTACTTATGTCCTCTCCCATCTAAACAGGAAGCTTTCTATGGAGGATCAGCTCTATATAATAGGTAGTGACATTGAATTAATGGTAAGTGTTTATGAAGCCATAATGATAGCCCTTAGTTGTTCGCCTTCCTAATTTTTGATATAATCAGCGTAGAAAGAAACAATGCCTACCGGTATATATAAGCGAAAGGCCACTTTTGATTAAAACAGTTTCGTAGAAGGGAACTTGTCTCAAATAACACCTTCTTCTGTACTCCTTTCCTGTCAAATCCCTCAGTAAGTGATCATTTCCTCTTCACATGTATCCTCCAGATTACTGGGCAATTCCCAATACTATCCCCAAAATGCAAAGGGCCTATTAAGGACCTATGTTATACAAATTTTTGATTACTTTTTTCCTTAGTTATATTTGACTCATTATTACAAAACTGAAGAGTAAAAAAATAATAATTGTTTATTTATTGGGTGAGATTCATTATATTTTAGCTCACACTTATACAAGGACAGGAGCACTTCCTAATTATTTTCAAATTGTGCATACCTTATTATTCATAGTATTTTTGGTCTGAGAAGCTGATACTTTTAATAGCTCGTATATTTTCCTTGCTGATGAAGTCTCTGTTCTTTCTGAATCAGACATTTGCCACTGAGCCAGTTCAATTTATTGATTTCTCTCTTACAAAGAGCTTGTTTCCTGATTTATGTAATGCAGCTATCCTTTTCCTAAACAGCTATTGGGCATCCGTGCATAAGTTTATATATTTAAAAGCCAAAATCCAGACTACAGAAACAAAGGAATGCACAATTATGTGTATCATTCCATGCATAAAGAGAAAATTGGAAGAAAAATTATCTGAATAGGGATTGCAAGTATGTAATGTTTTTGTAAAAGTGCAGTTTTTAGAAAGGTAATTAAATAGCATTATTAATCTGTGTTCCTTTCTAATGGCAATTTTATTTCAGGTAGAAGCAGTAAGCACTTCAGTGCAGGATTCCAGTGTCTTAGTACAGAGGAGCACACTTGATCTCATATTATTCTGTTTTCCATTCCACATGAGTCAGGTAAAGTACTTCTGAATCTTCATTGACTGAAGTACTGATATATTACCCACAAATAAAAAATTCCGTCTTCCTTTCTTCAAATTGTCCAAATCTGTATAATATTCTAGTGTGAAACAGTAACTCTTCAGTTGCTAGACTTCTATCTACTGTGTTCAAAGCTTCCTTTTAAAATTCTATAGATGCATAATGTAGTGGAAATCAAAGAGTCCATTCTTGTTCTGATAGCAACCCATCATATCTTAAAGAACACAGCTCTCAAAAAATTCCTGTGCTTTGGGAATGGCATTCCAGAGCCATGTTTTTTCATGGAAAAGTGTGACCCTACTTCAGCCATCCTACTCTTATCACTAAAGCAGATGAATCTTTTTCTAGTTTGCTGTGGCTGCTTCAGTAATTGCTTCTATAACTGAGCATATTTGACCACTTTACATTTTACAGCATGTTGTTTAATTTCATATCCTGAAATTTACTGGTGAAAACTGCTTTCGGTATTTTGAATCAATCTCTGTGCTTAGACTATATAAAATTGACCGTTCAAATTTGCTTTAAGCTTGTAGGGTAAGAAGAAAAAAAATACGTCTTTTCTCATGCTAATTATTTTTAAGCCTTGTACATGGCTATGATATATTCACCTATATTTTGTTACTAAAGTTAATAAAGATGCATTCATATTTCAGTTGCAGCCCATATAAATTTCTACTGGTGCTTGAAAGTGAAGTAGATAATCATTTTTCCATTGTATAATAAAGGTTTTGAATGTGACGCTTGTTTAAATGTGACATTCCCAATTTTAGGCAACACGCCCAGACATGATCCGAATTCTTTCAGCATCTCTTCATGTAGTGCTGCGCAGAGATATGTCACTCAATAGGAGGCTTTATGCCTGGCTTCTAGGTAGGTGTAGATTTTGTATATTTATTTATATGCATATATCATATTTATTTGAATGTGTAATGTGTAATTTGCTTTTCAATGTGCAAAACTTTCTAAACAATAGTATATGATTTTAATGAGAAATCAAAGAATATTATTTAACATATGAACACTAATGCAAAATTGAATCAATGAGAGCTAGTTTGGTATAGTGGTTAAATAAAAGATTATGAGTTATAGTCCTGCCTTAGGCACAAAGCCAGTCACTCTGTCTTAGGCCTAAGAAAAAAGAGATGACAAGCCACTCCCAAAACTTTTGCCAAGAAAACCAGATAGACTTGATTGGAAAGTCTCCATCAGTCAAAAATAGACTCAAGAGCAGGCATATGTACACTCACACACAAACACATTCAGCAGTTTTTGTTACTAACAGAAAATGTAATAAGCCACGTAAGTTCTAAGCATCTTATTGTTGGGAGATTGCCGCTGTAACTGTTTGCAATTGGAGCTATGTATTCTGCAGATTTTCTGCTTTCTTTCATTATTTTCAAAATCAAAAATAGTTTAGAGAATGCATTTAAAGTTTTCATTAAAAAAAATCATCATTAACATACTTAATTATCTTCTCAAATTCAATTTGTGCAAAAGGGATCTTATTAATAGTGAGAAGCTTGTTTGATATGGTAATTATTCCAGTTCCTAGAACAGGAGGCTGCATTCGCATTCATGTTATGCCCTTGTGACCTTCTGTTTTGATTAGCACAGAGGTAGGCAACCTTGGCTCTTTTATGACTGGTGGACTTCAACCAGCATGGCTGGCTCAGGAATTCTGGGAGTTGAAGTCCATCAGTCATAAAAGAGCCAAGGTTGCCTACCCCTGGATTAGCACAATCTTGAAGAACATTGCCCTTGAAGAACATTGAGAAGTTTGAATTGGTACAGAATGCAACTGCATGGCTGCATTTAATGGTTCAGATTATTTGGTGCATGTGACACCACTGCTCCTATAGCTGCATTGGCTACCAATTTGCTTCTGGATGCAATTCAAGGTGCTGGGACTCATCTTTAAAATCCTACATGGCTTGGTGCTGGGTTATTTACGGGATCATCTCCTCCCGGTTGGGAGATTTCAGGTCATTCAAAATGAGACCTCTAATTTAATCACAAGACTAAACCAAAGCTGAATGGTATTCTTGGTCTGAAACAACTCAGTATTTCTGAGCTCATGTCTGATGATAAGTCTAAATCATAGTTTTAAAGATTATAATATGAGGCCTTGTTCTGTAACTATGTAAATTAAATGGTTTTTTTTTATAATCAGCCATTTCATGCACAAAGACTTCCAGTTTTGAAATAACAAGCTTGTATTGAATTGTTTACGTGGTGGCTAGATTGATTTTGTCAACAAGATTTCCATTCACTGGCAAAAACTTGGAAACTTTATGTGCTTGTGCGACAATATACAGGTAGTCCTTTACTTACAGCAGTTCATTTAGTGACCGTTCAAAGTTACAACAGCATTGGAAAAAGTGCTGTTCCTCATCCTTACTATTACTGTTGCAGCATCCCCAGGGTCATGTGATCAAAATTCAGATGCTTGGCAACTGAGTCATATTTATGACAGTTGCATTGTCCTAGGCTGGGTCAGGTGATCACATTTTGCAACCTTCTGGCAAGCAAAGTCAACGGGGAAGCCAGATTCATTTAACAACTGTGTTACTAACTTAACAACTGTGGTGGTTCAGTTAACAACTGTGGCAAGAAAGGCTGTAAAATGGAGAAAAAATCACTTAACAACTGCCTTGCTTAGCAGCAGAAATTTGGGCTCAATTATAGTCACAAGTCAAGGACTACCTGTAGTTTTATAGCTTTGTAATTTTATTGTGATTGTGAGCCACCCAGAGTTGTGCTACAGAATATTTTAAATAAATACCCACAGTTCAATTTCCAAGAATGTCATGAGTGTATCTCTCTGTCTCTGTCTGTTTGTCTGTCTGTCTGTCTCTCTCTCTTTCTCTCTCTCTCTCTCTCTCTCTCTCTCTCTTTCTCTCTCACACACACACGAGAGAGAGAGAGAGAAAAGGGGAGATGTTTTATGGTCTTGTGAAAATGAACACTATCACCTATTGGGGAAGATGACAGTGGATTTAGGATCTTCCCTAAACTATTTTTATTTGATTTATTGATAGCATTTTTAAATTGCCCTACACCAGAGGCTCTAGACATTATGTAAAATAATCAGAATATAATACAAATCAATACAATAAAACAATATGGTTTTATATTCATACAATATTTAGCAGTGTAGTTCCTTAATTTGGTGGTCTAAAACAGTTCCCCATTATACATGGGGTATATTATACTACCTGTTAGGAGTGTTTTAAGACTGCATGGATTAATTGCTTCACTGCTGCTCCTTCCTAATTAAACAAGTAGGCCATTTGTTTAATTAGGATACCTCTTCCTTATTAGCCAACTGTTTATGTTTCTTTCTTAGAGAATGGAACTCCCTATGCCATCCAGGCTGTCCTCCACCCCTAAAGTAGACAATTATTCCTCAGATATGTTCCATTTCAGGTATTGAAGTGAAATTCAGGTATCAGTCCAATCAGTTTCTGTACATAGCACAGAGAGAATACAATCTGCTTTGCTTAAGGCAGCAACATGTCACCTGCAGTCTTATTACATCACGATTCTCTATGGTACATTTACATAGTGCGGGATTTTTGTAAGAATTAGGGCAAGGTAATCCTCACAAAACGCTTTTAGGATTTGGATATACGTATATAAATGTATGGGTGCATGTGCATTTTGCAAAATTGCTACTATTTCAGTGACTTGAATCCTTGTGAAATAAAAGTGTGAATGAAGTCTACATAAAATTATCTGTGACATTTGAGAATCTTTATAGATACAGTAGAAAAGCAGCCTGATATTTTGCTCTTATTAAATTAGTTTCCTTTTATTAAATTTAACTTAAAATGGTCTTTCCTCTTGCCAACAATATTTGGACGGCAAAATGGTGAGTTCTCATAACTCCGATCTTGTGCTCCCTGTTCTTTGTTCTTGGTTTGCCTAAGCATAGCGTTGATTGGGCTTTTATTTTCTTTGCTTGAAGGTTTTGATAACAATGGGGCTATTACAGGACCTAGAAGTACACGGAATAGTAATCCTGAAGAGCATGCAACATACTACTTCAACACATTCTCTAAGGAAATGCTAGTTCAGGTAATATGTTTGTGTGTATTGGAGAGACAAAGATATATCTGTGTTGTATAATTTTCTGGGTGCTGAAGTTGATCGTGGTGTGAGCTTTTTTGCTGTGGCATCAGAAATAAATCTTGGCAAATCACATTAAACTGATCGTGGATTGTCAGTTATGTAATGTGATATATAAAGTGTTCTTCTCTCACAGAATAGTTTTAATTTGTCTTAGGGTTGTTGGGACACACTACACAGTTCAGTTTCCAAGAATGCCATGAGTGTATTCAAAACACACCCACCTACATCCACACCCACACCAAAGGGCTGGTTCTATAAACAGAAAGGATGAACATGCAGCAAGGTCTCCTACTGAGGAAGACCATAATGGATTTTTGCTCTTCTCGAAAAATATTTGATAGATTTATAAACTGCCTTACTGCAGAAGTTCTAAACACTGTATAAAATAATCAGACTGCAATACAAATAGCAGTACAATAGTTTTGTAATAGTATTACAATAGTAACAGTAACAACAGTAATGGTACAGATCTTTGTGTAGCTGTTTAAATATCATAGGACTTCCGGAAAATCCAGATCTTAATTATTCTGTAGGAAACCATGAATGAGGGCCAAACTTTCCTGGGGAGTAAGTTGTTTCAAGGGAAGAGAGCTGTCAAAATGTCCACCTTCTCTGTCTCCTCTAACTTTAAGCAGGGACTTTATTCAATCAGATTGGGTGGGCAGAATTCATTTGGAATAGACAGCTTTTAAATTACCCAGGCCCTGAGACATTTAAGACTTTACAAATATTAATCAGCACTTCATATTGCCCTTGGAAACAAACAGATCCCATAACAGAAAGATTGTGTGGCAATGCTCTGATTGTCCAGTAAGCATGTAGGCAACTCCATTTGCACCAGTGGTAGTTTTAAGGTGGTCTTCACTGACAACCCTGTGAAGAGTGAATGGCAGTAGTGGAAGCATAAAGGAAAAAGGGAATAAGTAACTGTCTTCCACAATCCTTTTTTATGTTAGATTCCTTCCATGGAGTCCTTCCATAGTTAAGCAAACCATAACTTAGTACAGTCTATTAACCAGATTTGTATGTGACCTTGTACTTAGCCTAAATTCTTGCAAATGCATAAAATGTTTCGATTCTAAAGTATCTTATCTTGCAGGCTATGGTGGGAATTCTACAAGTCAATGTGCGTAGCGAAGAGAACACATTGATGCAAGATCTAAAGCCTTTTCGGATTCTTATCAGTTTACTGGACAAACCTGAGCTAGGTAACTAAGATTTAATTGAGCATATGGCAAATGTTGCATTAGACTGGAACCTGAATATAAAAAAAAACTAGCTTGGACTTTCTGAGTACATGTGTTCGTACACTATAAATAAAGCAGTAATCCTGATTTTATAGCCAACCTTTCCTCCTTACCTTCTCTTGCTATCCAAATTACTGCTCCTCTTGTCCGGTCTTCAAATGCTGTTGCCAGCCTATTACCATGTAGATTGGTGGTGCAGAGTTATTGTCATAGGGAGTAGAGTAGGAAGGGTGGTGTCACTCCAGAGGAGTCCTGGGAAAAGTTAAAATTGTGCTTATGTAACAATAATGGGAAATTATTCGGGGATCTAACAGCTGTCTAGCACTGTAGGGAATGTAAATGCAGCGAGATACATCAGCAGACAAATTTTGGGTCAAATCTCAGCAAAAAAATAACATCATGTAAGTAATACAAGAAAAATGGCACTAGAGATAACCAAGATTGTAGATTAAATTACAGATGGCAATATGCATGTGTGTTAAGAATTCATAAAACAAACACAATGATAGGTAAGAGCTTATCATTGATAAGAAAGATAGGTAAGATAAGAGCCGTGGGGGTGCGATGGTTACAATGCAATACTGCAGGCTACTTCTGTAGACTGCCAGCTGCCAGCAAATCGGCAGTTCAAATCTCACTGGCTTAAGGTTGGCTCAGCCTTCCATCCTTCCAAGTCAGTAAAATGAGGACCCAGATTATTGGGGGCAGTATGCTGACTCTGTAAACTGCTTAGAGAAGGCTGTAAAGTACTGTGAAGCGGTATATAAGTGTAAGTGCTATTGCTATTGCTATCAGGTTAATGCATTGTACTTCCAGTACCAAAATGTCTTCCCCCTGAAGTCATTTTCAACAGATTTCAGAACATTTTTATTTCAACTAATAGTGTAAAAATTATTTTGCCCAGTCAATCAATTTCATAATATTAGTGACATAAATGCCTGGAATAAAGTGCATGTAAACACTTTTCAACTGTATCAGTGGATCCTTTCAGATAATTACACTTAGTAATTGAAATCAATGAAATATAAGCCAGCAAACATTTATACAGTGAATGCACAATTATTTGCTTGCCTTGTAAGAATCAGCTTTATATTGCAAAGACTCTGTTCTCAGCAGTTCAATAGTAATGAAAATACGTTGATCAAATCTCTTTAGGATTTCCGAAAATCTGTTAATATCAATAAAATACATATAGTGCAGAATAATTTATCAATATAATTGCAATTCTTTCCCTTATTTTTAGGACCTGTAATATTAGAAGATGTACTAATTGAAGTATTTAGGACATTATACACTCAGTGCAAAGCGGAACTGGATATTCAGATGGAGTCTTCCTTCAGTAAGGATCATACTCAACTAAGCAGGTGATTAGGAGTGGGGGGAAAGAAAGAAATTGCTGCCATAGTCCTAATCATTCAGTTTCTCCCAGAAACATAAGGCTGCTGTTAATTAGTTTTCTATGAATAGCAGGCTTCCACGCCAATTGAGCCACACAAAAAATAGTATGCAGATAATTGAGGGGGGGGGGGACATTATTTTCACAAAATAGGTGATCATTGTGGATTTTGGACAATTTTTCTGACGCTTTTCCCTCTTGGTCCCACAAGGAGGTTTGCCATTGCCTTCTTTTGAGATGTGTTTTGATTTCTTAGTTGAGTCTGCAGCTCCGATATTTCCAGGTGGTCCCCAATCCAGATATTACCCAGACTCCAGTTAGCTTCTGAATACAAACCAGATTAACCAGGTTACACTTGCTCAGTAATGGCTGACTAATATTAGAAAGTGCCATAAGTCATTATTAAGGATCCTATTTGTCTCTAGTGTTCTGCCACCTTATTGTACTCTTTGGGGCCTTAACGCTCTACTAGCACTGTTGCTATTTCCTTTACTTCTTGTCACTTTCATGAAATTAAAACTGAAAAGTTGTTATCAGGGAAAGAGTAATTTTTTAAAACTTCTTCAGCCACTTTTTTATACATGAGTTCCAGAAAGTTTTGTGGCGGGTAACAGACATTTTTGTTTTGCCCACATTTTGAACACTTTTTAATATAGAAGAAGTATTATGAAATGTCCTATGTGGAAAAGATAGTAAAAGTGAGAGAGAGCCAGAAAAATCAGAAGGAAAGGATGGTAATAAAATGAAACATGGCTGTTAAGAAACAAAAAAATAAGTTTGAATTAGGAATATACAGTAGATAGTTGACTATGTACATATATCACGGAGCTGTTGGGCTTTTCTTTCAGCAAACTGAGGGAAAATAAGAAAACAGCAGAGCTGATTAAAACTGCCAATCTTCTGTTTAATTCTTTTGAGCCTTATTATATGTGGGACTACATTGCCCGTTGGTTTGAAGAATGCTGTAGGTAAGATACATTTCATATAAGTATTTTTATATTACCGTTGAAAAGGTATATTTTACAAGTAGGGTTCATATTCTTTGAGAAAATAAAAGAATTGGTTCGTTTCTGATGTGAAGGAAAGAAAAGCTGCATAATTCCAAATATTCAAAAGGGATCCGTCTTTTAGAAGGGGAGGGCTGATGTGGAAGGTATTACTTTATTCTTTTGAGAGAGCATGCACTGGCCATGCTATCACATAATTTCTGTCTTGATGGTCTTCACAATATATTTCACTCTAGTGAAAGATACTGGTTTTAGGATATGTGAAAATGTTTGGTGTGCTTAGTCTATAACGGGTAGGCAACCTTGGCTCTTTTATGACTTGTGGACTTCAACTCCCAGAATTCCTCAGCCAACCATGCT
>JANHFS010006515.1:41628-51725 GCA_032467975.1 Trimeresurus albolabris | reverse complement strand
AACTGCAACCTTCTTTCTAAAGCAGTCACCATGTTGTTTATTCCCGGCTTGGACTGAACCATGATGAAGACTTTTCCTTCGACACTTGCAACCTGGATTGCTCTTCTAATTTTGTTCTGGTGCAACCTTTAGTTTACTTTTTAAATGGATTGTTCATGTCATTCCTCTCTTTTTTCTCTTCCCCACTCCAGATGCAATCTGAATAGCTTTATTCATTGTTTATATCATGGTATGTTCAGTATGAAATAGTTAAAATAACAGTCTAATTTTTTACGTATGACAAGCTCACCCTTCTCATGTGGTAAAATACTTGCAGTCTGAGCTGAACAGTTTATAGTGTCAGTCTCACAAATGTGTCGAGAAACAATTCTGAATATTTTCACTTCCAATTTCTTTCTGAGTAATATATTTAGGATCATGTTGTACTACTGAAATGAAATTGTGATAGCTGTTTTTTTCATTAGGATTAGTGTTACAGTTCTAACATTTAGAAATGCCTTGGTCATCGTTTGGACAGTTTTCTTCACTTATAAGTTTATATAGTAAACTTGTTTATTCATTTATTATTGGTAAAATTATATTCTACTTTTCTGAGGGTTTGAGATGGCACCCATGTCTGTACTCAATTTCTGCAACAATCACTCTGTGAAGTATGTTCTACTGAAACATGGTTATTGGTCCTGACTTTATTCAACCTCTAGTAAATTCTGTCATCTAGTAAGTTCTGTTATTATATGGGAGTTGGACTTAGATTGTACCTGCCCAGATCTGGCACATTAATTGCTATGTGAGACTCTCATTGTTTTCTATCTTAGAATTTTAGGTGGGCATTCCTTATATGAGCCTCCATCCACTCCTTCCTGTAGGCCCCCATGCACTTTAGGAAGTCTTCCAGTTCCCTTTACAGCAGATTTTTGAGGTATATGAGAGGAAGAATCAGATCACCTGATGTCAGAAATCCTTTCAGCAGAAATGGACTAATTGGATACTGTGTAGATCTTAAAACTGTCAAAATAGCTCCTTAGCCTTTTGGAGGGGATGTCCTTCTGAAATTTCTATTTTCTATTTTCTGCTTCAAAGATAAATTGCTACTTGTGATACTGAGTTTTGTTCCTTGCCATTTCATGAAATAATTTTTTTTTTAAATTCTGCTGACTACAGAAAGTAAAAATTCTTTTTTCGTTTCATAGAAATACAATTGTAAACCATCAGCAATGCTCTGGTTAAAATTGTTGTTCCTTCAGACTGATAATGAGGAAAGAAACACACGACAGCTATATTGATTGTTACTGATTTAGATAATTGTCTCCTTACCCAATTTGATGGATTATATTAAGAGTAAATTTATTTGTTCCTTTGTTTTGTAGAAAATCAGAATGGAAGCTCATGCAAAGTTTGCAGTACTTTGGCATCTCACTAGAGACCTCCATATTAACAAGTCCTCATCATACGGTCGTTCATTTGACAGGTTAGTTAGTTACACGGATAGATGAAATAGAAAATTATTAACTATTATTTAATAAAATAGTATATTTTTGTAATAGTGAGGTTATGCTTATAGAAATTTCCAAAACACAAATAGTTTTGAAACTTTAAAAAAAATAATTTACTCTGATAAATTGACATTGTAGTGAATAAATATCCTTGGGAAAACAAGAAAAGATAAAGTTGATGACCAAATTCAGTTTCAGCTTATCAGAATTAATATTTATTATTTACATGTACATAAATGGGAAGATGCTTGAAGTAGGAAAAAATCTGTCACAATACCTCTTTTAAAATTGCTCCTAAATATAACCTGATAGAGAGATAGAAATAAAATATTTCAAGACAAAGCAGCCGTGACAGATAAAGTGACTTCATCTGGTTTAATAGTACATGATCAAAACTACCTCAATGTTCACTCATAAAGTAGCTATTTAAGTTTTAGAACTATCATGTTTAGAACTATTTGTAACTGTATTACGTGGAGAATAATTATGAATAAAATGTTAACGTGGGCAGCCAATTGTGAGAATTTGCTGTTGATTTAAATGAAGTATTAACCTCATTGCCTCTCCAACAGCATGATCCTTTACCCCAATCTTTTCTATTGGTATTCAATAGATCTGATTTTTTTCTGAATAAGACATAATCTAAGATGTATTGAAAATTTTAGTACTGATGTTAATACCTCTTTGTCCAGGCAAAACAGTAACATTTCTTTATTTGAGACATTAATTGTTGCATATCAAATCATATCATATCCAACAGACTTTTATTAGGAGCAATTTTTTGTGTACCTGAATTTAAAAATATTTATAGAAAATTAGGTGTTTCTGAAACTGATACTAGCCAATAGAAATGCAAAAATTCAAAATTTGGAAAAACAATTTCCCTTTCTTTAATAGATGGTTGCATCTTTTGTTCAGATCAAAGATCACCTCATAAATTTACAAAAAAAAATAAAATTTTAGAATGTTTTATAGGTATGTACAGTATATTGGAACTACATTTATTTTAAGACTATTAACCTTGCCTCCAAAGCTAAGATTAAGGCACTGTCAGCTATTGACACCAAAAGAGATCTCCTTATACTTTTTATTCATATTTCAAGTTTATTTGAAATATAAAAACCTCAAATGTTGCATTTGGCATGTGACATACATCTGACATATAGAAATGTGCCCAGTGAGTAGTGGAATATAATTTAATTTGTGTTTTAAATTTTGTGTAAAATTACATATATTGAATTTCTCTCGAATGAAATTCCTTTATTTTTAAAAATAGTATATTTTAGTTATTCTCCTAAATAGCCAACTGATAGCCACAGAATATATCTGGAACTTGCCTCTTCTTCCACTGAACACCACTGGCTTGACTAATATATTCATTAAGTCAGCGTCCCCAGCCCCCAGTCCGCAGCAGCCCAATAAGCGGGCCACGCAAAGAAGGGAAGCCCCATCCATAGAATGCAGGCAACACAAAAAAACCATGCCCTCTCTGGTCCACAGAAAAACTTTTCTCCACGGAACCGGTCCCTCGTATTCAAAAGGTTGGGGGCCACTGCATTAAGTGATCTCATCCATGAAGTATCTAGTAGGTCCGTCCCCATTTCCCTGTTTGAAGGGGGAAGCTTTGCACTAGATTAAGGACTGACTTTGGCCAAAAAGAGTGGACTCGAGGAGCACTCAGTGTCCTCAGGTCAAGAGAATATCTGGCTTTCCTAGATGGAGAAATTGATCATAACAACAGTTTCAAAGCTTGTATTTTTTTTTCTTTTGGCCTGTTATTTTAATAGAAATTTTCTTTCCCCTCTTCAGATCTTTATTTATCATGTTGGATAGTCTTAACAGCTTAGATGGCTCCACCTGGTCAGTTGGACAGGCCTGGTTAAATCAAGTCCTCCAACGGCATGACATTGCAAGAGTCCTGGAACCTTTGCTTTTGCTGCTTCTCCATCCAAAAACCCAGCGTATTTCTGTTCAAAGGGTACAGGCTGAATGGTACTGGAATAAATCTCCCTGTTATCTGGAAGATGAAAATGAAAAACATTTTATGCAGAAATTTAATAGTAGTGGTTGTAAGTACCACCTCATTAACCACTGATTTCTCATGATATCCTCAAGTTGGTATTATATTTATATCTTCAGTTTTGGTATTATATTGATATAATGTAGCATAAATAAACAATTTATATTTTCTACTATGTATAATAACATTTTGTATCATAGTTTTTTTTTAGTTTTACATTAGTGTATTCCTTTTGTTCTATTGTTTTACATATTGACTGTTATATAATTATATAACTTGAACACTCTGGTTATCTTGAGTTAAAAATTACTACAGGGTGACCTGCCAAAAGTGTGTAGATACAAGTATGATAATATATAAATAATACCGATTATAATGCAATATTCTTTCATTCACTCTTCACACTGGCAGAGTTTTCTGTGGATTTTCTCTTGTTATGTTGGATATTATCTAATTTTTAGAGAAACGTTAGATCCAAAGTTCTGCAGATCTTTCCTATATCCATAGCAATCAAGAATTTCTCTTTCATTTCAGAAACGAACACTAATATTGCCCCTATTGTAATACTTGAATTTGTCAACAGAGTTTTACTCTGGACTCAAAATACCTCCTGAAGTATAAGTTAAAAAGATTCCTGTTGGGCTCATATTGCATGTTAACTTTTTAGTTTATGTCAGTTAGTTTAAGCAAGACAGCTTAAAGATGTCTTGCAGGAAAGGGGTATTATATGATGTATGCTAATAACTTCTGAATGACCATCCAAATAAGAAAAATACTCATAACAACTTGTTTTCCTTTTCGTTAAGCATTTGCCACAATACCATCGAGTCAAGAACCGGGGATGTCAACTAAAGAGAACGCTGAAAAGCAGCTGGGTTTAGACGAAATGGAGAATTTTAGTCTCACGGTCAACCCTTTAAGTGACAGGATCTCTCTCCTGAGTACCAGCAGTGAAACTATTCCTATGGCTGCGTCTGATTTTGACCTTCCTGACAATCAGATAGAAATAATGCAAAGTTCTGACTCTGGCTGCTCCCAGTCATCTGCTGGGGATAACCTCAGCTATGAAGTAGAACCTGAAAGCCTGACTGCACCAGAGAGTTCTCAACATTGGAAAGGGGATTCGTTAGAGGAAATAATACAGCAAGTGGTCCTTGACCTGATCTGCAAGGTAGTCAATGAGCTTGCAGGAGATGCACAGTCAGACAAAGACATCTATCCTGAAGATACTTCAGCTAAATTAAATACTTTAGATCCCACGGAAGAGGGATCCAAACGCGAAGAGCCAAACCTTCTGGACAGTCAGAGTAGTTTGCTTAGCAATGACAGTGCTCAGCTATTATCTGTCTCATCTGAAACCGGACTTGAAAGCATTTCTAATGAAATCTCCAGAAACAGCTCATCACCGTGCATCTCAATAAGCCAGCAGTCTCTCAGCGACCAAACCTTCGCTCCCGCGGAAGAAAAGTCCAGGCAGCGGAGTCACAGTAGCATCCAGTTCACTTTCAAAGGGAAATTGCCTGAAAAAATGTCAGAAAAGGAAACCATTGTGAAAGAATCCAGCAAACATCCAGGAGCAAAGCCCAAAGTCAAAATCGCGAAAAGGAAAGATGAGGAAAAGAAGAAAGCGCAGGCGGAGAAGCTGAAGCAAAGCAGTGTTTTCTTCAGCGATGGCCTCGACTTGGAAAATTGGTACAGCTGTGGAGAGGGCGAGATCTCAGAAATTGAGAGTGATGCGGGGTCGCCAGGGGCGCGGAAATCTCCCCATTTTAATATACATCCTTTATATCAACACGTCTTATTGTACCTCCAAGTATATGACTCCTCAAGGACCCTGTATTCTTTCTCTGCCATTAAAGCGATCTTGAAAACCAATCCTTCTGCTTTCGTAAATGCCATTTCTACCACCAGTGTCAATAATGCCTATACCCCTCAGCTTTCCTTACTTCAGAATCTTCTGGCCAGGCATCGCATATCGGTCATGGGCAAAGACTTCTATAGCCATATCCCAATAGACTCAAACCACAGCTTTCGAAGTTCCATGTATATTGAGATCCTCATCTCTTTGTGCTTGTATTACATGAGGAGCCACTACCCAACCCACGTGAAGGTCTCTTCGCAGGACCTGATAGGGAACCGTAACATGCAAATGATAAGCATCGAAATCTTGTCCCTCCTTTTTGCCGAGCTGGCAAAAGTGGTGGAGAGCTCTACAAAGGGGTTCCCCAGTTTCATTTCGGACATGCTGTCCAAATGCAAGGTCCAGAAGGTGATTCTGCACTGTTTGTTGTCCTCTATCTTCAGCGTCCAGAAGTGGCACAGTGAGAAGATTGCGGGGAAAAATATAGGGGCTGTTGAAGAAGGTTTCTCCGAAGACAATCTTATCAACTTTTCCGAGGACGAGTTGGATAACGGTAGCACTCTCCAATCACAGCTTTTAAAAGTCCTCCAGCGGCTCATTGTTCTGGAGCACAGAGTGATGACTGTGCCTGAGGAGAACGAGACAGGTTTTGATTTTGTGGTAACCGACTTGGAGCACATCAATCCTCAACAGCCAATGGCTTCCCTTCAGTATTTACACTCCCAGCCAATAACCTCC
This sequence comes from Trimeresurus albolabris, assembly GCA_032467975.1. Lineage (NCBI taxonomy): Eukaryota > Metazoa > Chordata > Lepidosauria > Squamata > Viperidae > Trimeresurus > Trimeresurus albolabris. The sequence goes on along the minus strand of JANHFS010006515.1, from coordinate 45,613 downwards.
CAAGGCATGTTTCTTTGTGCCGTGATACGAGCGTTACACCAGCATTGTGCCTGTAAAATGCATCCCCAATGGATAGGGTTAATCACTGCTTCTCTACCTTACATGGGAAAGGTGCTCCAGAGAGTGGTGGTTTCGGTGACCCTACAGCTTTGCAGGAACCTGGATAATCTGATTCAGCAATACAGATATGAAATGGGCTTGTCTGACAGTAGGCACGTATTTCGCTTTGTCTTGTTTCTCTTGGCATTTTTTTTTTTTTAAAAAGGGGAAATTTGTAAGTGTATTACAAAATTTGCAACAGATTCGTTGTTGTTTTTAGGCCTCTTTGGATGGCATCGGTTACTCCGCCAGATATGATGCTTACTCTTTTGGAAGGTATCACAACAATTATTCATTATTGTTTACTTGACCCATCCACGCAGTATCATCAGGTAAACCTTTTTAGATTTTTCAATTAGTTTTTCCCCCCAGCTATCAGTGTGTTCTTATTTATTCTCTGCCCTAGCTGATAACTGTTTCAGCCTGTGCATTGTGCAGCCAGTCCATTGACCCTAAGGAATAACTCTTGAAACATTATTTGGCATATTCTGAACTCTTTATGTATATGCAATTGATTATGCATGTGCAATTTATTACTACTTTGCAAGATCTTCATCTCACACCTAATACCACAAGAACAATTTTCATTTACATTTTGGGTAAAAATAGTATGATGTTATGAATATAGTTTGATATTAAAGCACTCTTTTATAAATTACAGAAGTTGAGGCACTCGGTTTTGGAATTGCTGAACCCAATTTCTAACTTTAATTGAAACTGAACCCAAAATTTCAGTAAATTATAAACAGATAAGACATGTTTTCTCTTGATAAAATCTGTTTTGATTTGGAGGAAGTACTTCATTGTGCAATTTAAACTTGATAAAAATTATTGTTAGGATTGCATCTGTATCCTATCAGATCTCAAAACTAATTTCAAAGTTTGTTACTAACTGGTCTGAAAATAGTACTGGTTAGCCTATAATTCAATGATGGTATAATGCTGCCTGAAACAGAATGGGGAGAAAAACCAGGTGGGAAGAGAGCGCGAAAAGGGAACAGGATTTCTGTAAATTAATGTCCCTAACGATAATTGATTATGTTTTCATCTTTCTTGTTGCTAGCTCCTGGTTAATGTAGATCAGAAGCACATGTTTGAAGCACGCAGTGGGATCTTGTCTATCCTTCACATTATTATGTCTTCTGTCACACTTTTGTGGAGCATCCTGTACCAGGCAGACTCTTCAGAGAAAACCGTTGCTGCTGCAGCTGCATCCGTAACCACGATTAATCTTGGATCAACAAAGGTTAGAACACCAGAGTTATGTGTACAAGTGATTTTTCTTTACAAGTGTTTGTAATACTTGAGTAACAGAGCCAGTTTGATATACTGGTTAAAATGTCAGACTGGAAACAGGAAGTTCTGGGGCTAGACCTCAATACAAAGCTGCCTGAACAACTCTAGATGAGTCACTCTCAGCTCTAGGAAGACAGCAAGGGCAAACAACTTCAGAAAAATCTTGTCGGGAAACTCCAGGGACTTCTCCAAGTGCCCACCAAGAGTCAAAAACCTACCTTGAAGGCACACACGTATTTTATTTCTAATCCTTGAATAATCATTGCCAGGATCTTGACAGAATTACAATATTTAATCATTCTTCCAGAAAACAGTCTAATGTCTCTATACTATACTATACAATATAGTTTGTGTATGTATAAGAGAAGATCTTGTACTACCAGATGATCCAATACTGGGTTGTTGTTTTTTCATTTCTAAAATAGTTGTAACATGGATATTTCTTCTTATGATAACCTACATAGTAGACCCATAGTAGGCTTGAATATATTTGTTCAAATAGCCACTATAGCCAAAACTTCCCTTGGTCCCATAGAAAGTACTTATGTTTCAAGTGCTACAAGTATATATGCAAAAATGCCACTGAGACATTTCACAATAAAGGATAATATTTGTAGCTTGGGGTTGAAATGAGGAGTCCTTGGTGATCTCTGAGCTTGGTTGTTTTCTTGCAGACATTTCATTACCTAAACTAGGTAACATCATCAGGACTAGCACTGATGATTTAACATAGTTTTTGGTAACGAAATGTGTGCAAGAAAACAGCCAAGCTCAAAGAGCACTAAGGATCCCTCAAACATTTTACCAAACTGTAACTTTGTGTTAACCATACTTGACCAATACAAAAATTATTTGAGCATGAAACCTCTGTCAAACCACGATTTTCACCCTCTTGTACACTTCGACTTTCTCATAGTGTCTTTTCTATTTTATAGGAGCAAATAGCAGTAGCTATTATTTCTTTAGGTGTCATATCAAATTGCAATGCAAACATATTGCCAACTGTCTTCTTTCCAATCCTGATTTATTTCTAACTGTAGAACATGATTGATCATTAAGACTTCATGACACATCATGATTACATTTTCTTAAGTATATTTTTCAGGAGACACTTGGATTGTACCAGAAAATTCATCAGATCTGTATAGCAATAAAAAAAATCAAGACTTTCTAAAAATAGTGCACAGAAATAGCTTGCCCTAAAATATTTTCCTCTCCCATGTTCCCAAAAAGAAATAATCCAAGTTACATCTTTCAGTATTTTCTTTCATTGTATAATTGCTCTGGATAAGCTGTTAGGTTCTTGTTTTGTTTTGTTTGAAATTTAGTGTATTTTATGTATTACAGAATTTAAGGCAGCAAATTCTTGAATTGCTTGGTCCAATTTCAATGAACCATGGTGTTCACTTCATGGCAGCTATTGCATTTGTGTGGAATGAAAGGAAACACAATAAACAAGCTTCAAGGACTAAGGTATGTTAACTGATGGACTTGTTTTAAATGAGTTCAACTTAGGAGGTTCCTAAGTTTTATTTAATAGGCTTATTTAGCTTAGTAATCCACAGATTGAGATACTGTGCTATACTAAAATAAACATTGTTTGTGATCTCTGGGTACGAAACTATGAATCTGATGGGGTTCACTCAGTTGATGTTAGGATTGCAGCTATTGAATACAATCAAATGCATGGCAGTAAAGTTCCTTCTCTTCACTAGGTCTATACCAGGGGTCTCCAAATTTGGCAGTTTTAAGACTTCTGGACTTCAACTCCCAGAATTCCTCAGCCAGCATGGCTGTTAGAGTTGAAGTCCACAAGTCTTAAAGTTGACAAGTTTGGAGACCCCTGGTCTATACCACTCGACCCAGACAGCTAGGGTGATACCCCTTCAACAAGTATTTGCTTCCAATGGTTTTGCATCATTAAAAAAAAAGGAAAATTGTTTCCATTTTTTATGACTTGAGAAATGTCAGGATACCTTGAGGTAATCAGTGACAGCCAGTCTGAAGAAGTCTTATAAGCCAGACAAAGATGCAAACTGCCACAAGACATACAGAATAAAGGGAATTCTGTTACAGAATGCCACAGAAATGAGTGAAATGCTAAAGAACACGGGTGTCAAACTCGCCGCGTCACGTGACGTATCGCAACTTTTTTTTTGCATTGCCGGAGCTGGGGTGGGTGCGGCCTCTGTATGATGCAACCGGTCCACGGGCCGGCAGTTTGACACCCCTGCTAAAGAGAAACATAAAATTGGCTGCCTGGTGGAGCAAGGAAATAGAAAAGACTTCAAGTGAGAAAAATGCACGTAAGAGAATGACTGATCCAAAAAAATGAGTATGAAAGAAAAGTGTTGTGTAAAGTGTGTTTAAAAAAAAAATAGTTGCAAAAATGCACACAAAGAGTGAGCCAGGAATTAAAGAAAAGACAAAATACAGAGTTATTTTGATGGAATAAAACATTCGTTTTGGGTGAAAAGAGTTGAGCAGGGAACTTCTAGAGGAGTGAACCAAATTTAAAAATAAAAGTGTCAAACGATTCAAGCTGAAAATTAGAATGACAGATGTTGGAACGAATATTTTAGAAGATTTA
>JANHFS010006515.1:2498-12554 GCA_032467975.1 Trimeresurus albolabris | reverse complement strand
ATTGGTGGCTGTGGAATTCTGGGAGTTGAAGTCCACATGCCTTAAAATTGTCAAGGTTGAGAAACGCTGCCTTAGAACCAGAGCTCCTACACAAAAGCTGCTCTCCTCCTCTGAAATGCCCAGTTTCTTACTTCAGGGTTATGAGAGGCTGTAACCATCACACCAATAGCGGATTTGGTCTTCTTGGACCTCAGGACAGCCAGCAGTCCCATACGAAACATGACGTGGTCGAGGTTTCCTGCCTTGGAACGGAACCCAGCTGTTCCATATTGGAGGAAAAGTCCCAGAGGTTTAGCATGCAGTTTTGAGTATTTTGTGACTGCTTCGAAATCCATTTCTGTAGAGCGCACAAGAAATAACACTAACTTATTGCCACAAAGTTAGAGGTGGAGATCCTGCACAATCAAAATTGTGCCTTAAATTATTAGGAAAGAGAACTGAATTTCATTCACAGTGGAATCTATTCCTTATGCTTTTTTTTAAAAAAAAAAAAGTAGGTTAAAAATGTTGTGGTTTTTTTTTTACCAGTATTATTTGCCAAGATAATTATAAGACAAGACTTTAAAAAGCGCAGATCGCAATACAAAGTGTTGCAACTTCATTATCCCGGTCTGCTCACAAGGACTTTGTTCTTACCCCTGACAATCCCAGATCGCCTCACTTGCTTGGGCACCGAAAGGGAGAAAACCGAAACTGATCCTGGGGGATTAGTTACTTTCCTTTTCCATATCAGTCTTTTTCTGGACATCCAGGAAACTGCAAACTAGAGATTCAATTACAGGGAGCCCCTAGCAATTTCAATCACAACAACCTCCCACAATCAAAACTATGCTTAAATCATTTGTTGGCAGAGTTCTAACGCGCATGAGCCTCTCTGGGCAGGAAGCCTCCCCCATTTTTCGGAACGACCTACGACCGAAGCCACCCGAGCGAGCATGTTACCTGCAGCGATCTGGAGCCTGGCAAAGAGACGGCGCCCACCTCTGAGGCGCCCTTCCGGGATCGGCCCAGAACACGTTTCCTTCTCGCCTTTCCCGCGTGCACCAATCAGAGGGCCGAGCGTGCGGGGGCCCGAACGGAGGCGTGTTGCAACATTCGATCAACACCCAGGCGCCGTTCCAGGGCCGAGTCCCTCCTCCGGCGGCCGGGGCTGGATTGCGTGGCGCTTCCTGGCCCAAGTCCTTCATCTGCAGCCATGTGAGCTGGCCGGACGGGTACGTGCTCCTCTGCAATCAAGCTCGTCGGTCGGCCCCGGGATTTGTACGACCAGCTCGGGACAGAAATCTTAGGCGGAAGGTGGGTTAGTGCCGAGCCAGAGGCCCTGCTTAGAATTTAAAAGCGCTTCTTGACGACCACATCTTTGGCCTGGCTCTCCCCGATGGTGAAGACCAGGTCTCCCTCCCCTTTCATAGGTAGTCCTCGACTTACAGCGGTCCTTTTAGTGACCGTTCAAAGTTACATCGGCACTGGAAAAAAAAGTGACTTATGACTGTTTATCATAGTTAGGATCTTTGCAACATCCCCGTGATCATGTGATCAGAATTCAGTTGCTTGGCAACTGGTTCATACTCACGACCAGTTGCTTGGCAACTGGTTCATACTCACGACCAGTTGCTGTGTCCCAAGGTCACGTGATCGCCTTTTGCGACCTGCTGACAAGCAAAGTCGATGGGGAAGCCAGATACGCCTAACAGCCGCGTTACTAACAAAATGGGGCAAAACTCACTTAACAACTGTCTCAACAACAGACATTTGGGGCTCAATTATGGTCATGAGGACTACCTGTATTAGGTTAGATTGCTCCAAATAGAATGTCAGCAACAACTTCCTGAAAGAAATGAATTGATTATATGACCTGGAGGTATATGTAGCTGACGCTAATAGAGGAGATGGTGGCAAAGAGATGTAGGAGCTTCTTATTCTTTTCTGCCTTGTAGACATTCGCAGGCCATTGTTCTGCAACTCAGATCTAGTAACTCTAGAAATGGGAGCTGCTTTATTACTATATTTGGAGTTTTCCTAAACATCAGTCGGATTTGGTGTTGCATTATGCACGGAATTGAACAGAGGGCAAGCAGAGCTAAGAGCAAGAGCGAGAAAGTGTTCGGGTCCTGAGATCCCACCCAAAGAGGACTTCAATTGGCCCCTGTCCCCTAGGAGGACCAGGGGAGCCCCTCTGCTTCTTCCCGTTTTGCGCCATCACAGCTAACAAAGTCATGGAAAGTGAAAACATTTGTTCAACCAAATACTAAAAATAAATGTTAATTAAAATGTATTAGCCACTCAGCCCCACTGGACTCAGGCTTAGCAGTCTGCAAGTATGGAACCATTAACACATGTGTACCCTGTAACAGTATAAGAAAATACTACAGTATAAGTATCCATTGGCCCTGTGTTGCATTTTGCTGCTGCAGTTCAAAATACATTTCCAGAATTGTGAAAGTACTCATGGAATTTGCTTTTTTTTCTACAGAACAATAGTAGGCCATTTTAAAAGCTGGACCATTGATCGGGCAAAAATTATTCTTCTTTAGTTCTCCTTGCAGGATCCTCTCTTGGATATCTCTTAAGAACAGGTAAGCAAACACCTCCTCCCGCCTTCCTGCTGACTTCCAACAGGGGGGGAAGGTGGCAAGTGCTAGTAGACTTGAGGCAACAGATAAGTTGCCGCTGCCTGATGGGAAACAGAGCAAGGGAGTGTGCGGATAGCCGAGGCGGTGCAGCAGAGCATGGCAAGGCTCGGAGAGGCTGCTGCTGGATGGGAGAGCAAAGCAAGATTGGTAAGAGGCATAAGCACAGTGAGGCTGGGGGGGGGGTTATTGTTGGCAGGGAGAGGGTGCGTGAGTAGGAGAGACTTAGCTGACCTGTTTACAACCTTCCATGCCGGCTTCCCCATTAATTTTGCTTGTGGGAAGCAAGCTGGGAAAAATCATAATTTGTGAACATGTGATTGCGGACACTGCAACCGTCATGTGAGCCAGGTGCCAAGTACCAGAGTTTGATCCCATGACAGCAGGATACTGGGACAGCTGGAACTTTGAGGAATGATTATAGCCCACCACTTGTTCAGTACCGTCGTAACTTCAAATCTGTTAATATGACTACCTGTATCAATCTGAGGGTTTGCATCCATTTCTTTTGCCCTTTGGTAGTACCTTCCAAGCAGCCATTCTTTCTTTGGATCTCTTGAGCAGCCAGGAGGGCATCTTCGCTTCCACAATTTTGAAGGGCTTTTCCTATGTCTTGTCTTATTTCTTATGTTTCTCCTTATTGTGGTACATTATGTCTCTGCTGGGACTTGATTTTACTCTGTACCATCTCTTTTAACTCCTTACAACTAATGCCTAAATCTAAGATTACAGATAAAGAAATGTTTGTGATAGCGGCAAATATCTGTAGCTCGGGTGTAGGATTAGGGTGGGGGTTTGTCTCAAGACTTTTTTTTTTTGAGGCGATGCTAGCAAAAACTTTATTGATTTGATATCTCCTTTTTCTAGGTGACTGAAGCTGCATCTGTCATGATGTCCAGCAATATAAAAGATAGTCTTGAGCTTCAAGTGGCGGAATTGGAAATGCTTTTGTCTATGTTTCCTAATAAAAGAGAAGTAATTCTTCAAGATGAAAATATTTTCCAGAATATTCAGAGGTACCTGAACAATACAACTGAAAATCTCCCGCCTAAAATTGAGTATTCAGTTGCTGTTCCTATAAATGAAACCAAGGTGAGACCATCTGCTTTCACTGGTTATTATTATTGAACAGTTTCAATTGTACTTCAGTTTAGTAAACATTTGAGAGTCAATAAAATTACTAATTTTAGCCCAATAGGCATAATGAATATTTGGTTGGATTTTGCCTTAGTCGGGTTTTTTTTTTGTCAGCTATAGATTAAATTATAGTACTGCATTTAGAGATTAAATAAATGATTATAATACAATATCCTGTCTGCAGTGGTGTTGAAGATGTCCCTGTAGATGGCCTAAAAGCTTTTTCAGTTAACAATGTAGCTTCACTGGGCATATTTTTACAGGCTTCTTTTGGATATCTTTTTTTTATTTATATATCTGGGACCCCAAGATAGTCGCTTTCTACGTGTTTATTGAAGAATTTTGTTCCATTTCTGAAGCGTTTTCTTCTATTTTAAATCTTGAGCTGTGATCTATGATCTAGAACAGCTTTTCTAGATAAATGGAGCCTATTCAATGCAGAAATCTCAGTTAAAGCATCCCGATTATTTAGTCTTTGCTTGAACATGTCTATTTTTGCTGTTGTTCCACTAATAACCATAAGATTCAGTTAACTACAGCAACTGGGGCTGTGGAGATTGCCATGCTAAGTGATGCGGTCGTTCTTTATGGACAGCATTGCTTAGTGATGGGAATTCCAGTCCCGGTTGCCAAGGACTACTTGTGTCAGGGATTCAGGAACCTGTACGTTATATCAGCTCTGTGTTATGCAATTATCTTAATTTGTAAGTAACCATACTTAGAGCTCTGTAGTATGAGGGCATACATAAAAAGACTGAGTGACGGCTGTATATAGAATTGTTTGGTATACTTTTGTTCTTGTGTATGCAGATTAGTAAAAAATATCCTTTATGACATATAGGATATACAGAATATTTGTGGGAAGGGGATAATTATTTTTTATGTTTTTATGCTTTAGGTTTTACTGAAAAAAAAAAACTTGCATAAATATATTGTAATTGGATTCCTGTATTTCCTTTAGCACAGAGTTTTTCACAGAAAAATTGCTCAAGTACAAAATAACTCATTATGTTATTTGCTTCTCCCCCTTTTTTTTAGGCCATTGTAGATTTGCAGGTGGAATTGCCTCACAGTTACCCCTACGTGACACCACAACTTTTTGCGAGATCAGATGCATTAGACAGGCAACAACAGTTGCAGCTCAACAAAGATCTTACATCTTACATTGCTTCTTTGGAGCCTGGAGAACTTTGTATATGTGCAGCTGTTCAGTGGTTACAGAATAGCAGTACATTCGAAGTACAAAATAGTGAAGTTTGTGAAAGAACAACAAGGAAAGAAATAGCCAAAGCACACTTTAAACGCATGTGGATTTACAGCCATCACATATACCGACAAGAATTGAGGAAAAAGATTTTTGAATATGCAAAGAAATTAAATCTGACTGGCTTCTGCCTAACTGGCAAGCCTGGGGTGATTTGTGTGGAGGGCACAAAAGAAAACTGTGAAGAGTTTTGGCGTATTATTAGATATCCTAATTGGAAACACATTTCCTGCAAGCATCTCGAGACTGGAGAAACAGAAGGAAATGGGGAAAATTTTCGTCTTTTTCAGACCTTTGAGGATTTACAGTTTCAAGCTCATGGTGATTATGGATTAAGAAATGACTATCATATGGACCTTGGTCAATTCCTAGAATTTCTTAAGGTTCATCAAAGTGAACACATATTTCAGATCTTGTTTGGCATTGAAGGAAAAATTCCTGACACTTAGCACAAGAACAAATGTGTTAGGAGGACAGTTCTCAGTTATATTGGTATGAAATCAAGGAGAATTGCTGTGATTATACTGCATAATATGATAAAATAAAATCCAGTCTTTATATATTTCAAAATGCCTACATTTCTGGAGGACAGAACATGACAAAGAGTATAAGTAATAAGCAGTAGGGCTGAGCAACCCTTTTGAAAAAAATGCTTTGCAACATGTAATATGTACTTGTCTTCAAATCCATAAAGCAGACGTCATATCAATTATTTGGGCTTGTATCGCTACCTACCTACCTAACAGAGATGGTTCTCTGTTTATCTTTGTAAGCAGAGAACCAACTTACTCTAAGAGAGCCTCCTTCTGCTGCTAAGTACATCTTTTAAAGTATGTTGATGAAGATTCTCAGGCATCCAGGTAGAGTTGTCTGAAAGTTGAGTCACGGCATCTGGACTTTTCTTTTTTTTGGTTTGAAAAATTTCGCTGCTTATCCAAGTACAAGTACAGTAGACCAGGGGTTCTCAACTGGTCTACTGGTCCGTGGACCGGTACCAGGCCGCGGCATGCCAGCAACCGGTCCACACAAACACACAAACAAACAAAGCCCCATCTGTGGGATGCAGGCAGCACATAAAACCACACACCCTCTGGTCTGCGGAAAAACCTCTCTCCATGGAACTGGTCCCTGGTGGCCAAAAGGTTGGGGTCCTTTGCAGTAGACTAAAGAAGCTACTTGAAAAAGCAGCAAAACGTTTCAAACCAAAAAACAAAAAAGTCCAGTTGCCATGACTCAACTTCCAGACATCTTTTAAAGAAGTAGCACAACCCTAACAAGTATATTAACACCTCATTCCTATGTTGCGCATTATGAAAGACCGAGGCAGTTCAGCATTTTGAAAAGAAACCACCTCGTACTGCAGGTGCACCTGCTGGGGTTTGCAAGTAGTATTGGGTCACTACAATGGAACAAAATTTCTGGAGAGCTGTGGGCCTGAGACTATCACAGATTATCCTGAAATTCCAAAATCTCTGGTATTCCCCATCACCCCCTTAGCTTTTTTTTACCATTTTCCATGTAATTCTGCTTCAGCTGTGACTCACAGAAACATTAAAACATGCCTTCTGAGTCAGGAGTAACCTGGGAGAATTTTTAAAAAGGGAGATTGGCACCACAAACGTGAATCTAACTCCCTCACACTGAACAGACTAGGAAAGAACTGCTTGGAATTTCCTTCAAATGCACTAGGATGGGAGTGAATTACTGCCTTTTTCTATATAAAGCCTTAAAATGGAATCATCCCCATTCAACACCAAACTGTAAAATGGCCAGTAGGATTATTTCATGGTCAAGAATTTTGTACTTTTGAATTCCATTGAGAGGAAGGGGGGGGGATCTCGGTGCAAAAGTTATCAATGACAGAAAAGGTTCACCAAATGACACTGGTCATTGATTGACAAGCGACAACCATAGATCAAGTAGGCATAGAATAGTCTTGAAAGGGCACCATTAAACATATCTGAAAATCTCCCACAAGGTACGCTAACAGGCAAGTTGGCGAACGAAGGGAGAAATTACAGTAGCCCTGATAAATTAAACATCCCCAATCATGCTTTTAAGTAATCATACTGATAGATGGTTTATCATAGTATTGCTTCATCTGAATTTAATGGCAAAACTAGTTAACAGAACCACCATTTTGTACAGCAGTCAACACTTATGAAGAATAACTTTTTACTGAATTTTCCTCCTCCAGTTTGCTGCCTAGCAGGACCAAAGAAGAAGGAAATTATTATATCCAAATTATTTTCATTTGCTTTTAGGTTTATAATTGTACCTTAAAGTGAAAGAACATTAACATTTCTAATCCCAGCCCCACAGGTTTAAAACACACTGCTGCTAAAAACGGAGTTCTGAGTTAACAAAAGACAGATATCAACCCTTTTTTGGAGTGCTCCATTGTTACAGTGTTGTGGTCTCTGGTTAAACTTTTCTTGTCTGTATTTTCATTGCTTTCTCGGGCCAAATGTAAGAGTCTGTCAGAAAGCTTTCATAGTCAGTGTTGTACATCTGAGACCTGATGAATGCTTCCTTGTCTTCTGGTTCAGGGTAGAAAGTTGCCGTCTTGTTTTTGTAGGCTTGCTCTGCAATCTAGGAAAGCAAGACAAATCCCTCATGGTTAGAATTCCTAGAGGCCTGAGCAGCAGCAGCAGGATGCTAAATGGGGAAAATTCAAAATTTAAAAACCAGGTATCGGATTCCCATCACACAGCTGGCAATAAATCTGTGTTGTGTCCAAGAAAAGATAAACATTCCTGGGCATCGTTACCCTTTGAAAGGAATTGTTAGAAACTGTAGCAGTCCTAAACTGTTAATCCACATCATCTTCATTACTGAATGCTGAAGGTTTTCCAACTGGGAGCGAAAGCTTTCAGCAGTTCCAAGAAGATTCCCCACCCATTTGCGCTCTGATTCAGGTGACCCTGAGGTACAGATAAAGTGGCCTCAATAGCTCTCAAAGAGAGTGCTAATAACCAGATGACTACAAAGAAATACAATCCTTCCATGCCCCACCACCACCACTATCCTGCCAGCTTCTTGGATGAGAAGCAAAACATTTTTAAGGAAAAAGCATTTCTTCCTCAAGAAAAAACATAGTCCAGTTGCTTTAGGGGGAAAAAAGCACCTTTCATTCAGATAAGAGCACTTCATTCTAAAGTACTCAAGTTAGAGAGACATTTTGGATTCATTGCAATAAAGGGCCAATTCACCAAGCACATTCAGCTCTTTAGGACAGAAATATGTCATGATTGGCAGTGTACTTAATCCAGCCATCCCTGCCTTTCTCAGATATTGTTCCCCATTCTAACTCCCAAACAATATTTACAGGACTGCCGTTTAAGTGATCTTACAGTGTAAACTTCATCGCATTCGGTGCATGTAGATCGGGGGTCCCCAACCCCCGGGCTGTGGCCCACTGTGGAACTGGGCCACATGAGCGGCGGTCCCTTATGCTTGCCCATGAACTTCCCTTCACACAAGTGGCTTGCACGAATGGAGCTGCGCACGCTTCTGCACGCCGACCTACCACTCGCAGGGAACTATCCTCTCCCCTCCGCCAGGCCGCCCTGTTGCATTTGTATCCATCATCCATTCATTATCCAAATTTCTCAGTATGATCTATTCTTAACTTTCATTAGTATGGCTGTTTATTTAGAAATAGTAATTTAGAAATAAGATCTTATTCTTAAAATACCAAAAATTATTATAGTAACATTTATCTATCCTTAACATATTTGCACAGATTTTCCAGAAATTAATGAAACTGCCTAGGCGTATTTATCAATGGCAAAAAGGCAACTTACAATAAACAAAAAGGCAACATATACAAATGACACAGCCAATTCTGTATATCCTCCTCAAAAGTTGCATGAAACTTTTAAAATTCTTTTTGGGCTTTGACAAAAAGAATTGCACAATTTTAAAAGATCCACACCATAACATAGCTCTAAAGTAAAAAAAAAGAGGGAAGGACAGGAAAAGAACCGGAGTTACCACATTTGACAAGTTTCTCTCCTTGTCATTATATGACAGGCACCGCCAAAAGGGATAAATCTTATCATGTGATTCATTTGCTGGAAGAGAAAAAAGCAACTCCAAAGATATTTAATCTTTTTTGAGTTGAAATTCTCCTTCTTGTAAAGATGAAAAAAAGAAAGAAAAAATGTGTCGGGACCTGTTGAGCATTTGCCTGGCACGCCCACTTCTGCAAAATAACATCAGCCCTTTGCTTAAAAAAAAAAAGAATTCCAACCAAGTCCAAGTTTTCAGCTCCTTGTCTGTTTCCAATCCATGGGGCCGCCAAAATAAAAAAGGGGGAACAAAAGGGAGGCGATAGCGTATTTTTTTTTAAAAGTGAACATTTTAAAAAAAAAAAAACACCCTCAAACCTTGCAAATAGACTTTTTTTTAAAGTCGCGGGGAAGATAAAGTAGAGGGAGGAACCCATTACATAAGATTTATACTACTTTTGCAGTGCAGTCCCATACACGTCTGTCAGAAGAAAGTCCGTTGAATTCAGAGTCCCTTACTCCTAAGTAAACAGATACAGGATTGCAAACTTAAAATCGTTCCTTTCCAAGAAGAGTGCCTATTTTGGACATTCTCTTTTGGGATTAAAAAGGAGCCAAAGATGGTTGTGGAACAGAATAGGAAATCACTCTCCCCCGCCCCCTCCGTCTACATTATAGATATAGATGCGTACATATATGAACGTTATTTAAACCACACCAGAGCCTTGTCCCTCGTCCCAATTTAATGAGGAGGACTTTAAAGTTAAGCGACGCAATAGGTCGAAGGAAGGGGCTGCCACCCTTCTCTGGCCTCACCACTCGGCAGCAAGCCGCTAGATCTTAATGGCGGGAGTGGGGGGGGGAGACATTACTGACAGGGTGGAGGGTGACCTCTACAGAAAAAGCACTCGGCCGCCGCTTCAGCCGTGCACCTCCCTTCGAGAGGGACAGAGCCTAAAAGTAGAAACCATTCCTCCCTCGGCCCACACCTAAGAGAGAGGGGGGGGGGTGA
>JANHFS010006514.1:36112-46479 GCA_032467975.1 Trimeresurus albolabris | reverse complement strand
AGAATAGAATAGAATAGAATAGAATAGAATAGAATAGAATAGAATAGAATAGAATAGAGCTGGAAGGGACCTTGGATGCCTTCTAGAACAGCCCCCTGCTCAAGCAGGAGAACCTATACCATTTCAGATAAGTGACTGACTCAAAGTTTTTATATACATAGAGTAATAAATAAATATGTTGCTGCAATATAAACACTTATCTTCTGGACAGTAAGATGTAAATGAAGAAAAGAAGGACTTTTATCTTAGTCTTGGCAATCTTGTAACAACCGATGAATCTTCTTGGATGAGAAGCAAAATGTCTTGTTCTTCTTCTTCCTCAAAAAAACAGCCCATTTGCTTTCTGAGGTAAAAAAAAAAAGCACTTTTAAGACAACTATGACTGGATGACTGAGAATCTCCAAAGACATTGATTGCTGTTCTTCAAGAAAATGGTGGCAGTGGTGATGAGGATAAGATTGATTGCTAGTTTGTAGCAACATTGGGTTTGTCCCACCAGGTTTGCCTCGACAAATCCAACATGAATCTGGTTTTCTATGTTGAAAAGTATAGGACCAATATACATTGTTAGTAGTCCTGAACAGAATAGCTTTTCTTTCTTCTTCCTACCAGTTGCCACTTAGTTTGATGAGACATAATTTCCTTTAGAAATAATTTTCAAGACAAAGAGACTGTTGAAGAAGATTTTGCTATTAAATTCCCAGAGAAGATGTAAGGAAGTAATTCTTCCCATGTAGCTTTTGCTGCCTACTGTTATCACAGAGGAGAAGAGCTGTCTTTGGGAATCTGGGGAAGATTTTTTCTTTCCCCTGAAGAAATGTAAAGAAATCATCCACTCAATTGATTTTTATAAATTTTTGGTAGACTCTCTATAAAATTTACCTGACCTACAGAATGAGAAAATGGCCCAGACTGTCGACAGGATTGATCTTAAGTACTTTACAGAACAGAGTCAAACAAGCACCTTCATTTTTGAAGCACCTAGGGAAAATGAAAGAATCAAGAGGATGATTACAGTTGCATTTGTAGAAACTTCAGCAGGATTTCAACCAAACACAAAATACTATACACCAAAGGGTCTAAGTTCACAGAAAAAGTTCTATTATACATGGCTGTTTTTAGGTTGAATATATGCGGCTATGAAAAGATTGCTGTAAAATAAGCAGTATTGATTCCATTTGCCTGCTACTGAGTATGTTGTGTGTTTTTATCCATTTGCACAGTTACAGCATGTTTCATTCTGTAATCAAACAACGTCACTTCTTTTTCGTTTTTTTCCCGGGCAATTCTGCACAGCAGACTTAATCTGTTGGTCTCCTGTGCTATTATCAGCTGGAAATCAAATCTTAAGAAATTTCTCTCTGAATTTCAGTTACTCTTTGGTTATTTTTCACAATAAAACAGAACATCTATTTTTTTTCCAAATGACTGTTGATTCGTTTATATACTATTTTTTTATCTCTCCCAACTGAGCCAGGAAAGCAAGCACCAACTATTTTCCATCATTTGTATGTGACCCCCACATCTTTGACTCCCCTAAAATGTGCCTAACATTTTCCTATATGGTGTGTCCATGGTATAAAAGGAAGGAAGGAAGGAAGGAAGGAAGGAAGGAAGGAAGGAAGGAAGGAAGGAAGGTTGCTCCTTTAGCTCTCTTCCTTTCACTTGCAAGGGAAAACTGGCAGAATTCTTGTCAAGTTCAGGTGCTTTTAAAAAAAAAAGAAGCTCCATCATGATATTATTCTGTTTGTGAACCTGAAAAAAATAGTGACCTTTCCTGCCACCGCAGCCATTAAAGTGTCAGCCTTTAGGGGTAAACCAAGAACATAAATATTAATATTGCTTTCATTATAAAGTGTTAGTAACAAAATCTTACAATTCTTAAAGCACTTCCCCCTCCCCCCTCTGCCTTTATTTTTCAGGGATCCATGGAAGGTGTCTTTTGAGATGCTTTTCATGCTCCCACTCATGCTCTGTGAGCTGAGATGTCCATTATCACTCATGGTGGATACAATGGATTGAAGATAATGTTATGCATTCTTATGGTTGAACATGATTTGCAATCTGTCCTCGCTCAGGGGCAAATGGGACATAAATAAAACTCCTCTGATGTTGGTGGGATTTCTTTATTTTTATTGTTACTGTTTAATAAAGTTTAAAAAAAACTATGTACATTTTTAGTGCTTTGGGGTTTATTAGTTTAAATTACAATACAAATGAAAGCCAGCTGGGTGACTTTGGGCTAGTCACTTTTCCTCAGCCCAATTCAATTCCAGGGTTGTTGTTGTGGGGAAAATAGGAGGAGAAGGTGTGTTGGATATGTTTGCCACCTTGAATTGTTTGTAAAATTTGTTAGCAAGCTCTTCGGAAGACTTTTGCATGTCTTTAACTATAACCAAATAAGACATTTCACAGTCTTTTGACTAAACTCGAGCGCATAACCAAACATTCAGTTTTGTCTTAAGTGGTGCTTATGTAATGAACAAAACAGAACAGAACAGAACAGAATAGAATAGAATAGAATAGAATAGGAATAGGAATAGAATAACAGAGTTGAAAGGGACCTTTCAGACAAATGGTTGTCCAGTCTCTTCTTAAAAACTTCCAGTGTTGGAGCATTCACAACTTCTGGAGGCAAGTTGTTCCAATGATTAATTGTTCTAACTGTCAGGAAATTTCTTCTTAGCTCTAAGTTGCTTCTCTCTTTGATTAATGTTTGATGTCAACTTTATACTTTTACAAAAGGAAGCCGGAGGAAATAGAGGACAATTTTAATAGGTTCTGATAGCATCAAATGAAATGGAGAAACTACATAATTTTAATTTAGGAAACTAATAAAATTATGCAATGAAAACATGAGTTGTTGGAAAATAAATATAGGAATAATAGCGTAGTTCATTTCACCCAACAATTATGGTAGTATTTTTCTTGCTTTATCCTGGAAACTAAGATACATAATATTTTCTGCCATCTTAAACTCTGTTCTCAGAATTTTGGCATCTTTGAATTCTCCTAGAGCATAGATGGCATAGCCTATCATTATAACCATAACCAGTTCCCTTGCAAGATCTCTGCTAGCTTTAAATCTGAAAGCCAACAGATGGCAAATGATAGCAGATATAAAGGACACCAAAATAGATTTCAGAAAACCCAATGATTTCAGAAAAAGATTGTTTTATGGCTACTGACATTCATGAATTTATCAAACGTAGGCTTAATGTAGTAGATAAAAAGTGGTTGCATCCTTTACTAAACTCTCATTTATAAGTAATAAGAGGATTAATTTAGGGCACATTTACACATGTTTAAACCTTGTAGCCCCTTAAAACCCACAAATTTAAATACAGGAACTATAACTAAATGAATAAAGAGGTTATTTTTTTTCATATGAGAGAACCTTATTCTTGGTAAAAATATATGCCTACAAGTGTGGATTATTCCATATAGTTATATGTGTTATTTCAAAAAGAAGTTATGAATTTGCCCTATGTTGATTACATGATCACAAATAATTTAAATCACCTTTAAGGTATAATTCTCCTGTTTCACTTAAATACATCAAAGATTGCTCCTTGAAGCCATTGTCAGAGCATCCACATTCTATTATATGCTTTTTTTGTTTGACACTTCTCCATATATTTGCTCTTTTTCTTTTTTGGAAAAAAAATCTGTGTGAAATATATAACAGTGTGCACTTTTTGAATTTGGATGCTAGTAGGCTCCATATCTGTAGATCATGTTGATGCAGCTTTGCTTCCATAGAACTGCAGAGATTTATTTAATATCCATACCTGATATCTCCCTATTTTGTTATCGCTAGATCCAATGCATCTAGAACTATATTTAACCATGGTACTTTCATCATTCAAACACATACATACATACATACATACATACATACATACATACATACATACTGTACTTTCTTTTTGCAGACATAAAAATCTGATATAAACACAGCAGGGTGAGATATCACATACTTATATATATATTTAATAAATATACACATACACACAGGAATATGTACACACAAATATTCCTGTCGCAATTCTTCTCTATTTTGCCCTTCTGTGCTATTTTTTAAATCTAATTCTCCCATTTGATTCAAATATCTTTTTGACAAATGTTAGTAAAGAAAAACTGCTGTTTTATTTTACTTTGTTAAATAAAATAATTTCTACAGCAGGGCTATTCACAAGGAGGGGGTAAAAAAATCAAGTTGACAAATGTTATCAAGGAAAAGCTACAGTTTTATTTTACATTGTTAAATAAACTAATTTCTACAGTAGTAGAACTTAGTCTTTCCCTGCTGCTTTTTAAGCCCATCTCTTATTTTTTGTTGTGATATTACATCATATGTAAATTACTTCTCAACCTTCTCTTCTTCAATCCTATTTGATTTCACAACAATTTTTAAAAGTTTAAGGATTAAACTAATTATTTTATTCTTTCAAAAACTGATCATTTTCTTATGTTTTGTGCAATGTAATTCATATTCTGTGTCTTTTTCTACTGATCGATCATTCAGACAAATTTTCAAGAGAATTAGAGATATAGAATGCTATCAAGTCAGACAGGATACACAATAAGATTTAGAAACTATTGATTTTCATCTTCAGATACAACATGTTAACTTCAATCGAACACTGAAACTTTGGCAAGTTTTCAAAGGGAACTTGCCCAAAACTCTTAGGCTAGCTTAATGATATATTAGAAATATTGAAAATAAATAAGCAAATAAATAAAAAAGTAATTGATATTGAATATATTGATTGCACCATAACAGTTCATTAATACATTATATCTGAAATTATTTATGCATTAGAAAAGGACATAGAAATTCATTCCTAACGTTATTGGGTCAGATTGCCTCTCTTCCAAAGGTCTACATATTAAACTCATATGTCAAGTGAGAAGCTTATAGCTGCTCCAATGTAGTTTTTCTGGTTCAGTCATTGATACTCAGTAGGGAGACACTGAGCTGCACCCAGTAATCTCAAGGAGAGAGGCCATAGTGTGATCACTCTCCTTGTCATACTTATGAAAGCCTTTCATACAAGTAGTGACAGCTAAAGCCAGCAAGAATCTAAGACCAGATAAAACTATTATCAGTACACATGGCAGATGCATCCAAAGCTGAAAAACAAGCAGCAAATAAGCCGGGAGAGAAACAGATGCAAGACTCTTGGCAAGATTGCTTGGTTTCGCAGTAACTAATCTTTGTTGTCATTTTTTATCCAAGGGACTGAAAAAGATGAAAGCAAGGCTCTGCTTTTGTGAAGGGTGTTTTTTTTTTTTAACCAAGGAGAGGAAAGAAGTAGAATCATATTATCAGCTCTGCCCTCTACATATATAGGTAATTCATTTTCCAATTTTGTTTCTCTTCCCTACCTTTCAACTCCCCCCAACTGGTTGATCTACCAGAGTACTACTTTTCATGGGAAGTTTTAATGGGATCACAGCATATGTAGTTCCACTGGCCTCAGAAAATGGATTACCCCATTCCTTACATGTTCCTCCCTCCATTTGTTTCGCCCACAGGATCTTCTTTCTTTATGTCATCCTAGGTCATTCTGCTCCTTTCTTGGGATACATTAACACCTGGAACAGGAGGGATAGACAGGGGGAAATGGATATTATTTAAAGGGGTGAACAGAGGGGTCAATTGAAAATGTATATTTGGACTTTTAAAAAAGGCTTTTGAGGAAGTTCCTCACCAAAGACTCTTGAGTAAGTTTAAGAGTCAGAGATTAAGATCCTCCCATGGATAGTTATCTGGCTAAAAGTCAGGAAAATGGATATTGAGATATTGTTTCTAGATCTAAGAGAGTTCTTATGGTGATGGATATTGTTCTGTTTTCTTTGCGCAGCTGAAAAAGGCAATTGCTACAATAATTTTGTAGAGTTGTAGAAGACAGAAGGCAAAGAAAATAGCATTCCAGAAATAAAAGTAGTTTTTCTTTGCCTAGGGAAGTGTGTCTTTTTCTGAAGCAAAAATTGATACACAGATGGAAAAGCTATTATTTTGTATCCAATAGGTTTCTTCTACAAACAGCTTTAAATTGTAGTTCTGGTTCTTTGTAATATCTCATTTTATAGAAATCATGTGCTGCGGCAATATGAGGGGTGGGTTCCAAACTTGGCATTGCACTGGGCTCCCAAATTCTTTGAAACTGGATTATCTTCATTCAAATATATTCATTCTATGCTTTGATTTTTGGATACAACATGGCATTAAGCCTTGTAACTTTGACTATGAAATTTCCTTTGCAGTGTAGAAACTGAATTTCATTTCTTTCCTGTCACTTTTTGGCAGGTATCTGGTGCAAAACAATGAATAGAACAAAATTATTCTGACAGATAAAAATCCATAAAATGGAAAAGATAGACTGGCATGCTTCTGTTTATCTGCAAGATTTGTTTGAGAGCAATCTTTATCTTGGCTAGTTTGGATTACAGCTCTTATAATCATCCCAGTTAAATGTGTTCCTGTTAGCAAAAAAGGTGAAAAACTTCCATTGGCCTCCCTAGAACCCTTTTTCTAGTTCCATATACCAGTGGGGGGGGGAAGGTGGGGAGAGTGGAAGGAATAAATCTT
Organism: Trimeresurus albolabris; assembly: GCA_032467975.1. NCBI lineage: Eukaryota > Metazoa > Chordata > Lepidosauria > Squamata > Viperidae > Trimeresurus > Trimeresurus albolabris. Next base: position 39,881 of record JANHFS010006514.1, on the reverse strand, counting down.
AATAGTGGTTTCTTGCAGTTGTAGCTAGAAAGAGAAAGCTTAAACTTCTTTTCACAACACACTATTAATGACAATGGCATTCCCCTGTTGAATTTTTTTTTTAAATGATATGATTGCTGGGTATAGTACAGGTGACTATAATTATTTTCAGTGATTCCATTGCCAGAATAATAGACACTGATATCATAAAAAACTTTATTTATGCATGTGCGTATGCATAAAACACACAAAAAAACAGTTCAAAAATCCTTTTCCATATAGGACCACATGCCAAAAAGTGTGAATATCAAACATTTGATGTGTGTTGAATGAATACATGAAATCATAGATAGGGGAATTACAAATAAGGACAACCATTTCTATTAGATTAGTATTGGGATTCATATCCTAATACAGAAAATTTGAAACTTTGATCTTATATATGTTGACGGCAGCAAGACTATTGTATACCCCAAAATAGAAGGATTCCCACTATGGATGAATGGCTACAGAAGCTGATGGAGTTGGCAGAGATGGCTAAACTGACCATTTTGATTAAAGAAAAGAATATAAGTACTTTTGTTTCTACTTGGAAACTGCATCTGGATTTTGTGCTTGAGGTGGAAAAAAAATAAAACTTTGATTTTGGGTTTTACTGATTAGATTGATTTGTTATTATAGAAATGGCTAGTTAATACTATTATGGAAAAGTAAAAAGTCAAGGTTGATGTTAATGCTTTATTCTACTGCAACAGAGGAAGTTGGAAGTCAACTTTTCCCTTCTCCCCTTCACTTCTCTTTCCCTTTCCCCTTCCCACTTTTGTATTTTTATATTTTATTCTGTAATCTAATAAAATGTTATAAACAACAAAAAAAGTATTGGATTTTCAAACAAAGGCTCCTTCCTTCCTTCCTTCCTTCCTTCCTTCCTTCCTTCCTTCCTTCCTTCCTTCCTTTGCCACAGAGATTGTGGCTGATGATGGCTTAGAATCACTACAGTAGACAGTGTTATTTTAAAAAGCTTTTTATAGGTAGGGTGGAGTTGAGGGAATTAAAGATGTCATCATCACCATCATCAAGATTCTAGCCATTGTCTCTCCACCACAGGATGAAGGCTTCTTCCGCATGTTTCCAACCAATATGGTCATTAGCTTTGTTTTGCCAGTTGGGACCTCAATACCTAATGATATTGTCGATCCATTGTGTTTTACACTTTTTATCAAGTGGGATCCATTCTATGACTGCCTTGGTCCAACTGCCATCAGTTCTTCTTGCTATGTGACCAGCCCATTTCCATTTCGATTGTTTTACTCCCTTGATGATATCGAATGCTTTTGTTTGTTCTCTAATCCATGTCTTTCTATCTTGTCTTGCGATGCTGAGCTTGTATCTTTCTGTGGCTCTTTGTGCTACTTGTAGCTTTTGCATTAATTGTGAGGTTAGTGTCCATGCTTCCCCAGCATATGTTAGAGCAGGTAGCACACACTGATCAAAAACTTTTCTTTTCAGGCATAGGTTGGAGGTTGTTCTTGAAAATTATGCTTAGCTTACCAAATGCCTGCCAACCCCATTTAACACGCGGTTCAATTTCCTTTATTGTATCACCTTCCAGTGAGATCCATTTGCCAAGGTATATATAGTGGTTTACTACATCTAATTCTTCTCCAAATATATATATATATAATTCTTCTCCTGCTTTGTGCAGCTCTTATATGTGTCTTTGTAGTTCTTCTGGGTCTTGTGAGAAGAGAACAACGTGATCTGCAAATCTTAAGGGATTCAAATAGGCACCATTGATGTATGTTGTTGAATTACACCATTGCATGATTTTTTTTATTGTACACTGCCCAAAGACTTTGACTGGACAGGTTACAAATAGTGCAAAAATAAAAAATGAATTTTTAAAAAGGGAAGAGTAGCAACCTTAAGCAGCGTAACTTTATTATTTCCCTCCAGATGAGGAGAAGTAGTATAATTTGGGGGATAGGGAAGAGCTGTAAGAGGTAAAATAAGTGTACTGATTTCTACAACTTCAGACACACATTTTATTTGTCAAGAAAAACTTCTTAAATTCTCCCCAAAAGTATTAAAAGAAAATGAAAAGCAGAAAATGTTGGTATCAAACATGCTACAGGTTCTTTGAGGGTGTCTCAGTGGTGGGATTCAGCCAGTTCCCACCACAGCCGGTAGCTAATTTTTTGTTGCCCAGGCCCAGAATGGATTTCAGGAAGTGGCATCCACATAGAAAACCGGTTATTCACATATTTAAATCCCACCACTGGGATGTTCTATCCCAGGCAAAACACACACACACAAGTGGTTGTGAAGTAAATAAACAAAGACAAACTGAGTGTAAATGCACACACACAAAGAGAGAGAGAGTACAGGTAATCTTCACCTTATAACCACAAGGACTGCAAAAATCACCATTAAGTGATAGGGTTATTAAGTGACGCTTCATATGATCGCACCCAAACTCACTACCTTTTTTCCCACAGTTGGTAAGCAAATCACCTGTGATTATTAAATGAGTTATCACATGACTGGCAATCTCCTGCCAACTTCCCCATTGACTTTGCCTTTTGGAAGCCACCAGGACACTGCAACTGTCGTAAGTGTTGCCAAATGCCCAGATTGTGATTCTGGGGATGCTCAAATGGTCATAAATGTGAAGACCATTCATAAGTCACTTTTCAGTGCTAGCTTTGATGAATGGCCATTGCATGAGGACTAACTGTAGAGAAACATCTCCCACAAAGTTCAGCAAGCTGACTTTAAAAGCATTCCAATCTAAAACGGGGCACAAGAGTGGTCAAGCCAAGTCCAAACGTCCACACATTGGTTTGTCAGCCAATCCAGAGGCAAAGTCACAAGATTTCAAATTGGGAATCAAGACACATGGATTCTGAATACTGAATGGTTGTTGCCAATGGAGGGGCTTAAGCTCACTGATCATCTTAAACAGAAGCAGTTTCAATGTTGCTCATTTGGAAAGGCAAAGCTTTTTTTTCTTGCAAGAAGCCTTGCAGAGCATCTTTGCTCTACTGTCTTTTCCACACAATGAGCCCATGTACTGGGAGGGGGTGGCCACTAGACTTGTTATCTGCAGGAACAGCCCTATCTCCTCTGATTGCAGCTTCCCAGGCAGCAATTAATCCAACAACTCTGGATCTGGATGCTCATTGTTGGTCCCTTATCTGAGTCTAGGCTGCCATGACAGAGGGCTTTGGGATAGCCTAGGATGCCAGGAATCCCTCCCAGCTTTCAAGTCTCTCTCATAATTTTCACATTTTTTTCTTTTGGATAATTTTCCTTGTCTGAAGCTTCCAACTTCGCAAATGAGAAGCAACTCAAATGCTAGAATTAAGAGTTTACATTGTATTCAAGTAGAGATGCTATGCATGTCGAGATGCTATTAAGTCAATTCCTCTCTACAAGTGACTAGGGGCATCTCCCACTGGAGAACCAGAAAAGGAAATGATGAATGCTGAACCTCAAAATTAAGCGTTTATTTTTTTACAAACGAAACAGATACATATTTAATCCCAAACAGTCAAAACCTAAGATGCAGAAAGCAGGATAGCATAGAGTCATAGGAATCTGCTAGAAACAAATGAGAGAAAAACAAAACACTTACAAGTACTTTTCCAGGTTATATTTGACCACAAATTGTTTCTGTATAAGCAGCAGAGCTTTTTTTCAGCCGGAACGCAGCGGAACCGCGTTCCGGCACCTTTTTCCCGGCCGCGCTCTCCCGTCTCGGCGGCTGCCCACCTCCGCCCACCCGGCC
>JANHFS010006514.1:2110-12111 GCA_032467975.1 Trimeresurus albolabris | reverse complement strand
GCGCGGCACCTTCTCCTCTCCTTCCTCCTGCTGCCCCCAAAACGACCAGGTTGTTGACCCGAGTATAAGCCGAGGGGCATTTTTCAGCACAAAAAATGTGCTGAAAAACTCGGCTTATACTCGAGTATATACGGGGTAATTAGAAGAGGGGCAAAAATTGTGGGAAAGAAATATTAAATTAACTAAAGCAGTGCCATATAAAGAAAACCTATACAAAATGTTTTACAGATGGCACATGACACCAGTGAGACTAGCGAAAATGTTTAAAAATACCTCAAACAATTGTTGGAAATGCAAACAAAGGCCAGGTACTTATTACCACATCTGGTGGACATGCCCTAAAGCAAAGAGGTATTGGGCTAAAATACATTTATGGTTGGAGAAGATGACTAAAAAACAAATAGACTTTAAACCCGAACTGCTTTTGTTAGGAATAATAGGAGCCAAGTATGAGAAAGATTGCAGATATCTAATACTACATCTATTAACAGCAGTAAGAATTGTATTTGCCCAATATTGGAAAAATGAAAACTTACCAACTGAAGAAGTACTAATTAAGAACATTCTAGAGTGCACAGAAATGGATAGATTGACTTTAGAGATTAAAGAGAAAGAAGACTCAGTCTACTTTAGAATATGGGATAACTTATCAATAGCTAGAAAAATGAGTCAGAAAGAAAGGAATGTGACATGTAATTTTGAATATTAGTAAGAAGACGTCTACTGAGTGATTAATTAATACTGTTTATGATAAGTAACTACATCTATTATTCTTAGTTAAATACATGTACCCAGATAATATGCTGTTTGCTAAATATTGAAAATGTTACCTGGGAAAACCCCAACCCTAACCCTAACCCCAACCCCAAACCCCAATAAAGACTCCCTTGAATTATTCTTCAGGCTGTTTATGGAGGGTGAGAGTAGGTTGGACTTACAGGTATCCTTGCTTGTCGATTGTTTCATTTAGTGACCATTCAAAATTATAAACGTATAAACAGTTTTGTGATCAGTCCTCACATTTACAGCCATTGCAGCATCCTGTGGTCATCTGGTCACTATTTGTATACCTCCCAACCTGCTTGAGACAAGCAGACGTAATGGAGAATACAGAAGTAAAATGGAGAATGCGGAAGTAAAAACTCCCTGTCACATGATGTCTAACTTAACAACCGCAGTGATTCATTTAACGACCGAATGGGAAATAATGCTGTAAGCCTATATATGATTTTTCTTTTTTCTTTTTCTTCTTTTTTAATAAGATTTTTATTGATTTTTTCATATATTCAATAGTACTTGTTTCAACAAACGTGTTGTCTGAGTTTACATTCATTAATACAGATTTAATTCCTAATCCTTTATTCTTTCCTCTAGTTATTGATAAAAGAAGTCCCAAGTTTGATAATATTCCGTTTCTTCTTTTTCTTTCAACCTCAAAGTCAGTCTATCCATCTCTGCACATTCTAGTATGTTTTTAATTATTTTTTCATTTGATGGTGTTTCTTCATTTTTCCAATACTGCGCGAATATAATTCTTGCCGCTGTTGTTACACATAGAATCAAATATATGCTTTGTTTATCAGTCTTTTCTGGCATAATACCTAATTAAAAAAAAGTTCCAGTTTAAACTCTATATATTTTTCCAACATCTTTTCTAGCTACGTATATATTTTTTTCCAATAACTCTTTGCTTTGGCACATGTCCATCAAACACGATTTTTCACTTAGTGACCTGGCACTCAGCAACAGAATTGCCAGTCCCAATTGTGGTCACTAAGTGAGGACTGACAATCTTATCCTTATCTTTCAGTAATGGGGAACTGTTTCAGGAGAGATGACTCCTCTGATGCTTCTGTAAAGAGCAGGCCATCTGTGGAAACATATGACAATGTTAGGAGAAATTAAGCAAGAGCAGCACTAAAAGTGTGTGAAGCTAGACATTCTTTCTTTTTCTGACAGCAGTGTTTTCGTAAACTATAATTAAATTACTCACTGACATCCTAATTTCACATTTAAATTTTGTCAATTACTTTTTTCCGTTAAAAAATGAAGAAAAAATATGTTTACATTCTGTTGGAATATTAAAAGCTAATACATTTACTACAAAAACAACCTTAAAATTGTCATTGGTACTGCCTATTGGGCAGCGAGAGCACTGGCCTCCAAGAGGCTTTAAAGGACAAGTCAAAATATCAGGCCAGGATGTTGTCTGAACCCGTCATTGAGGTAATTTTGTCTGTTCTGTTGTCATGGGCTTTCTTCCAGGCAAGGCTGTTTCTATTGCAGTCATTTAATTAACTTAAAGCTTCCTGTAAATTTGTTTCATTCACAAAAACAATTTAACTGGTCTACACCCCTAAAATAACAATCTTGAAAATCTGCTGCTATGTGAGCTTTGGATGCAGAAGCCAATTTTTTATTAGGCCTCTACTCCTTTGGAGCAGTTTCCCGTCCAGGCCCCTATGCTATCCTTCCTCGTGGTGTTCAGAAAAGCAGATAAGAAGACTCAGATTTGTGTCAAAGGAGGGTGATCGAGAAATAATGCGTTAGGGATTTTAGTCATATAATTATTTGCTTTTTGATATTTAAAATTGCATTTATTCAGTGAATTGTTCTTTAAATAGATAGTTGTAACTGATATTTGTAGCTCAGAGTTGAACAATTTGCAATTGTCCTGTAGGGTTATTGGTGCTCTCTGAGCTTGGTTGTTTTCTTGCAGAAGTTTCATTATCAAACTAGGTAACATCATCAGTGCAAGTCAGTGTTAGTACTGATAATGTTACCTAGTTTGGTAATGAAATGTTTGCAAGAAAACAACCAAGCTCAGAGAGCACCAAGGACCCCATGGGACAATTGTAAGCTATTGAGAATCTATCAATAGCATAAATAAATATTGTTTTGGTAGCAACTTATTTTATTGGATGCATTGAGTGTTTTTGTGAGTAGTATATGTATCTCTGTATGTATTTCCCACCCACCCCTCTCTCTTCATTGCTGTAAACAGGAGAAAGAGAGAGGTAAACACTGTAATATAAAGGAAATTAAATAAGAATGTAATTGTTATTTTTTGATAATGTCTATTCACAAAAAGTTGCTGAATGTGCAACACATATACTTCTTTCATTGGCATACTAATCAGTATATGTTCTATATTCTTGTTTCATTTTGGATAATAAAGTCCATAAAACCCAATGTCAATATTCAGTGTATGTTTTATCTTTCAGGTACCACAAAATTGTTTTGCTGAAACAGGCTAACATGACTATTTCTCTGAAAATATTTTGCAACAATATTGTATAGTTTTTTTTATTCAGTTCTAAAAAATGCAACATATGTTTGCAAATATTTTGTGCATAAGTTCTCAAAATACATCTCCACTTTCACATTCTCAATCAGCTTCTATAACAACTAACATTGTTGCTTTCTACAAAAGAAAATTGTATATAGAGCATGTTTGATGGCCTTATTGTGGTTGGAACAGATTGTGTAAATAATAAGCATCTATCCCTTTTTTTTCTTCATGGATTTCTTTCTCCAACTATATTGTTCATACTACATATGAAAATTTAGATCTTTCCTTGCAGACAGGAAGAATATTTACATCATTACAATTAGAAGGAAAAAAAAGAGAATATTGTTTCGAAAGAACATTTACCTGCTTTGATTATCTGGAAGCTAGGATTTTAGAGAGCACTGAAACAATATTTTTAGCCCAGAACAGAAATTATATTTCTCCAATCATTTTGGTTCAGCTGTGCCAGATGTTGTTTCCTTGACTTCATTCATTTTGGCTCTTTCACCATACATGAATACATTTGTTCCCACATCTTTTTTTTTTTTAACAATCTTCTATTTTCACATTTGGTTTTCTTATGCCAGGACTATTTTCAAGACACACTTAGATGACAACCTGTTATGCAAGCAAGATAGTGACTTTGTTCCAGAGTCATTGCATAACATCTTCTGATGCCATAACAAAGGAGTCTTAAAATTAACATGACATTATTCTGAATATTTGGATACAAGACAAGCTAAAACCAATAGGATTTCAGAATATGCTATCATCATTCAGTTGCTTAACTCCTTAGTTATTTGATTCATGTATAAATTGCCCTTCTTCCATTAAATAAGGCAATGGCAGGAAGTTTCCTATATCATCTCCAGCCAGCCAGTAACCAGAGTCATAACTGCTTTGCTTGAAAAAGATATCTGAATCCCATGTTCTTAATAAACTCAGTCTTGCAGCCAAGCAAAACTGTCTTTTTATTTTGATATGTGTATACAGTAATTCATATTCTTCCTCTCCTGCAGTTTTCAGAAAGGATAATAAAGCAGTTAACCTAAGTGCCACTCCAAAGTTATCCCCAACAGGAAGTAATAATATGATTCTTGAATTCCTGATTCAGGCCAACTATTTAAACATGGATTAAAAATAATAATAAAATGAAAATGGATTACAGTCAAATTGAAGTGGATTACATACAGGCTAAGAATGGATTTAAGATCTCTATAATGTGGGTTAAAATGTGTTTTTAAAAGGCAACAATGCTGTTAAAAATAAGCAGGCTAAATTAGTTAATCATACAGACTAAATAGTGGATTAACCTAAATGAAAATGAATTGAATTAAAATATAAACAGTATCTATTTACTGGGTGTGAATTCTCCTTCAGTATTTGGATACTAATTCAAGGCTAGTTGAGCCCTGTCTTTTTACCTATAAATAATATTGCTACCTCTACTGATTTAACACCCACAATTAACTGTAATTAAGCACAACTGGTTTCTTTGAAAAAATATAGGTAAAGTTAAGGAATGGAGTTTTGCAGAACTGCATTCTTTCTTAACTTTAAATACCTATATTTTTAAATACCAAAGAAACCATCTGTTGCTAGTCATTGAACTCATAAACTCCTGTTGGGGATCTACCAGTCGTTGAAATGAAATAATAGACAAAAATGTGTTGACTGGTCAAGCTACAAACCTTTCTAATATTTGTGTTTCTGTAAGACTATTTGGTAAAATTAGTTAGGAGGTTTATATGTGCAGGATCAGACAGGCGCAGTAATCTGTCTGCTTTTTTAATGGTTGCTATCAATAATCTGCTGAATAGCAATTGACAACAACCTCTACCATATTTAGAATTTAATGCTTGATGATATCTCCCCCAAAAAGACATTCAGATTATTGGATGTGACTGGACATGGAACCAGGTGAGTTATTACTTCCTGAACATATAAATAACTTACTGGATGTGACTGGACATTTTGAACCAGGTGAGTTATTACTTCCTGAACATATAAATAACTTACTTTATGTCACAGCTGAATCAGTGGGTCAGTTAGATGGATCCAGCTGAGGGGATGATGATGATGATGATGATGATGATGATGATGATGATGATGATGATGATGATGATGATGATTATTTAGATTTATATACTGCCCTATCTCCCTTACGGGACTCAGGGCGGTGAACAGGCAATTCAAGGATAATCTTCAAAAAACTTTCAAATCCATTTTTAAATAATGTTCATAACTATTTAGTTAATGACTATGTCAATATTGAGGGTAAACACAGTGAGACATAAAAATTGAATCTAGGCCATGCCAGATATCTGCTGTGGGCTGTTTCAGTGATCAAAGATTTAAAAACAATAATTAAATTGGAAGCCAGTGTTTGGAACAGAGGTTGGAATGATTAAGAAAATGGAAATCTAATATGCAAATATGCATATCCAGAGTAATAGTACTAAAATTCTATTGGAAATCTGAGCAATTACACTAATAACAACAACTAAAACGTCTCCTCCTTTACTTAAAATCAAGATTGATTGATTGATTTTAGCTCTCAAATGATAAAATACTTTTCCATACCTTTTTTAAGCTGCTTCTTGTGGATAATTATTTTCTCTGTAATTGGGTTCAAAGTAATAAACTCTTGAGGACTGGAGATAATTTTACACTGTGCATTCTGGGGAATCTCAGAATTATTAAAAAGCTGATATTCTATTTCAATTTTAAAAAAAACTAACATTAGCACACATTTGTTCTTTAAATGATCAGAAGAGTGAGAATCAGAAATAATCATAGAAAAAGATTAACACTAAGAATTGATTGATACATGTTTAAAAGATAAAGTTATGTTTAGGCTTCTTGTATAAAAAGAGATAAAAGTATGAGTATAAAAATTACATAGCTTCTGATCAATGTGTTCAATTTAGTTGGCTAATTCCAAAGACTATACAAGGTGAAAATGATACCTCAGAAATGGAAGTGATGAAAGTCATTGTAAGCATTATGTCTCATATATATAATATAACCAAAAGTGTGGACTTGCTTTTCAGAAAAAAATTTAGCTGGATATTTATGGGCTTTTTCATTTTGTTTTTCCCTATACATCCTGCTATAATTAAGTCAGTCTTCCATCCCTACTTCCTAATGAGAATATTTTAAAGCTCTTTCAGGGAATCCAATATTTTAATTATCTATGCTTCCTACAATGCTAATATTCCAAGAACTTTTTTCCCTTCTGCCCCAGTATTAAAGATTATCCTTCTCTCTTTGCCTGAAGAAGATTTTTAATTTGCATAGGATTGAAACTGAAAAAAAAGACCAAATATTTTTAGACACGTTGAAGAATATGGCTTCTCAATAGTCTCATAAATTCCATTTAAATCAGAACACAACTACTTTATGTAATTTATCTCTACAATGTTAATGAATACAGTGCCAAGATAGAAAAACTACAGCTTCCTTATGTAATCAAAAGGTTTATGTTGGACCACTTTCTTTGGGATGGACAATGATAATTATCCCCAGTATTGTTCCCAGTGGCTCTAGAAAGTCCTGTGCCTTTTGATATATAGTTTTCGGGATAATATTAGTCTTTTTGTTCATGTTTTTTTCTTTCTTTCTGCTTATGTCTGCCTTTTATCTTAATTTTGTCAGTTAACCTTTTTTGTTGTTTGGTAATGTTTAATAAACAAACTATATTTTTCATTAGTTGAACTGAGTGATGTGTGTGTTTATTCTGATGTAGATTCAGGGGTTGATTGGGAATGTGCTGGGTGCGAACTAAAGTGGAAATTACTCAAGGTAATTTTCCAATACACTGAACATGTAAATAATGTGTAATAGATGTCATGGCTTGTTCTCCTTTGTTTGCATGCCAGGAGTTCTTGTCCCCATACTTCCCACACTGTGCCAACAAAGTCTCTGTATAGGTGGCAATAAAAGGGTAGAGGACTTTGCCATATTGAGAGAAAATGTAGCCTGATATATGTCTCCCTGCTTGTACAGAGTTTGCTCATACATGCCAACAACCTTTTCCAAAGAGTCCTCAAACCACACTGCATTCATCTTTCTTTCTCACCTCCCAGTGAACAACAATGGTGAACAAGTGGGGCTCCAGAGTTTAAATACATGGTCTGAATTATGTAGACTCTTACCTTTGTCCTCATGAGCCTTCAGTTCCCCTCCCTTGCAAGACAGCAAATCTTTTTGCCTCTTATCAATTAAGCCTGACAACAAATTTGTGCCCTGTTCTTTCCCATGCTCTTTTCAGTGATGCATTATCTATTTTCTGGTAAGGCATAACTGGTCTCCTTATAGACAAAACTTAACTATGTTATGAACCATCATTATATGTAATTAATTTTTCAACAAACAATTAAAGACAGGCAGAAATAGCTCAGAACCACAGGAAGGCGTTTTTTAGGAGATCATCTATTAGACAATCTTGTTCTTGTCGAGGATCATGGCACCAAATATGTGCCGAAGAGCAGCAGGTGTGGAAATAGCTAATATGGTGCTATACTAATCTATCATCTCCATGTCATCCAAGCTATTAGCCTGATAAAACACAACAGATTTTGTAAGCACTCATTAAATTGTTTTCAGTCTTTCCTGCACTGGAAATGTAACAGCTATTATTAGTTTTCCCATGCAAGTTGATGGAGTTACTGTGACTTCTTCAACTTCGTGAGAAATGTGGCCACTTCAAAGCTTCAGAATGTAAAGCATTGTCTTTGATCTTGCTATTCCATTTGAACTTGTGAATTAGATCTGGAAAAAAGATATTAACTCATTCTCTTTCATAACTCCAGCATTTGCGGACGCTATTATCTAGACCGTGCCTCCCTTTCCAAAGCATTATATTCTTTTTACATGACTTAAGGTTAGACTAAAGGCCTTTATGTTCTACTTGCACTCCATGTACACAAGATTTCCAGTGAAGGAATGCTGGTTTGATTCCCAGAGTGAGCTATTAACATCAAAGAAATCAATAAAAGGAAAACGTGAAAAGTACATGTTATTTTTTCTGCAGTGCATTATTCCTTCTTAACATTTATTCCAGCAGGGAATGCCAACCTCTATGTAATCAAAATGCAGCTGCTAAGAAAACAAGGGGAATTTATCCCAAGATCTTAAAGAATGGAGGGAGTTGGGATAGGGAGGAATGCAGTAGATTGACCAATAGAGTTATGCTCTGTTAAAAACCTCCCTGGAGATTTTTTAAAAGAGACTTGTCTGAAATGGTATAGGGTCTCCTTTCGAGCAGGGGGTTGGACTAGAAGACCTCCAGGATTCCTTCCAACTTTATTACTGTATTCTATGTTCTATGTTCAGTTCCTGATGCTGTGATCCAGTTGTTCTCCCATTTCCTCTTCTTTTTCTTCTCTTAATCACTCAGCATTTTCACAGTCATTTGAAACAGCACTGTTTAAGGGTTCCCTGTTGTAAGATCCTCCCATGTCTCTCCCTCTCAAAAAAAGGGTTCCTGAGTTTTAGCAAATTCTAAGATTCAGATTCCTCCTTTTTCTTTTGGGTGACGCCATTTGGACACAGAATCAATAGCATTCAGGTCTGAACTTTGAAATAAGAGGAAATGTACCACTTTAGAGACTTTAAAGCTCTGTCTATTACCTCAAGAATCACTGAAACAATAGTATACAATAGTCTTGTGTAGCTATCAATTGGCCCCATTGGAAGAGAAGAAAAACAATCTGACCTGATAATAGCAAGCGCTTGGAAAAGCTAACAGGTGAAGTTTATTCCTTCCTTGAGTTGCAAATCTTCTCTGGTAACATCTCCATATCAAGCTGCAATCATTTAAAAAAATTGGAAACACCTCTCCATTTGTGGGATGAGAGGAAATCTCTAGGACCACCTAGTAAGTTTATGGTTGTAGAGAGATCTGAAACCATTGATCCTTCACTGTATAGTTCTCAGTCTTAGTCAATCAATATTCTGTAATTCAAAGGCATTAATTTATTTTTGTTCATTAGAAAATGCACAGAATGGGAGGCCTTATGGCCCTCAAAATGTCCTTCAGCTACCACTCTACCATTTCTAATCATTGGTCCCGTTGAAACTTATGTCAGCAGGCTGTCCATAAGTTCCACACCTGAGCAAGGGACAGCATGATCATATGAATAAGAGAGTAGAGTTCACACTCTACTATGGCATTACAGCAAAGCTTAATGTTCACTGGAGAGACTGTTCTTTGATGGTGGGACTGTTGAAACAATTGTTTTGATAGAACTTTCTGTAGACTATGTTTACTTCCACTAGTGAAAAGCTATGGAATACATTGGAAGTAGAAAAATTAATTTTCAGTAGAATTCTTTTGACTTAAGACTTATCCACACAGCTTTGAGATATCTTGTTTGCCATTTGTTGATGACATGTCCTTGAGACATCCTGTTGAGAACATGTCCTGAGTCTCCCTCTTAAGGTTAGCATAATCTGGATCAAGGCAATTCAAATGGGATGAGTGTTTTCGCTTGGAAAACTGTCTTTTTTTTTAATATAAAATTTTTATTATTTTTCAACATAAAATACACAAACATTCCACAATTACTATTACATATAATAATACACAATCATTTCACAGTTACTATTACATATAATACCCCTCCCCTGGACTTCCCGATCCAATCCCCGGATAATATTCAAATACAATTAAACAATATTAGATTCTCTAACTCCACCAATATAA
>JANHFS010006512.1:75290-86642 GCA_032467975.1 Trimeresurus albolabris | reverse complement strand
ACTTATTCCTCTTCCATTTCTTAAAGAAGACTTGCTTCCAAGATATTTTATTCATTGATTTACTAAACGTATCTCAGTCTAGCAAGGCAAAATCAGTAGCTTACATAACTTATTAGCAAAATGCAAAGCATCCAAGTTATGATTAAAACAATAGTAGCACCATAAAACTCTCCAGCAAAAACAAAATGTACACAAGTAACAAGTGGCAAAAAGGGGGATAAAAGATGGCAGCCCCATATAAAGTGAATTGCAGTAGTCAGCCAGATAGTAAGGAAGATATAAATTCGTGTACCTCCTACATCAGGTAAAGGTTACAATTAGTTTGTCACTCAAAATAAGATTAGAATGTCAATATAATATTAGAATATAACATAAAGCCTAAAATTAAATTTCTGTTAGTCCTAAAAAGGGAATCAAAGATACTAAAATGTACACATGCTTGAGCAACTATTGTATTCTATTCAAAGACTGGTAAAAAATAAGTTAGAATAAAATAATATCTGCATGACTGTATATTAAAAAACTTTGCAAATATTATAAGTGCCCCAAAGTTGCAGAGTAACGTATTCAGATATATTGTGTAATTATTTGTGATACGAAGAAGAAATCATGCATCTAACATTTTTCTTTAACTCATGAACAATTGTGAATTGGTTAATCCTTGAATTGAAATGAATGTTTTGAACACCAAAAACCAACTCTTTTTCTGACCGATTGAGATCCGGTGGTAGATTTCCAAGATTAACAGTATATTGTTTTTGATCTATCCAAAAATAGCCACACCCAATTCCCTTTCCCCTATTTTAGATTTCAAACATGTTGCAATAAAACTCTTCCAGTTGTGTGATTTATGTCAAACTGTATTATAGAATTGCTCAAATAGAAGTTTCATAATTTGAGAATCAAATTCCCACGAGCAGTTCAGAAGGCCTATACTGTAAATCTGATTCTAGATTATTTTTTTTTAAAAAAACACCTTTAATTTACTTGAAATAAATCCTTCAATTATTATTGATTGATTGTTTCCACAATGAGAAATAACAAAATTACAGTGTTACCCCCTTATAAGAAGTTCATGAGTTCCAAGAATTTAGATTAGCAATGAGTTTAATGCCATCGGTTATTTTTCAGCTACCAGTGTTCCGTCGCCATCTGGTTCTGTCCCTGGAGCATCTGCCCCCTTTCGACCTCTCTTCAACGATTTTGGGCCCCCATCTATGGGCTACGTGCAGGTGAGCACATAAAGATGAGGAGGGTCTTGCTAGTTGATGGAAATGATGATAGAAGGATCCTCTGTTGTTTATTTCTGCTGTTGGTCTTGCAGGCTATGAAGCCACCAGGTGCCCAAGGCTCCCAGAGCACATATACAGATTTGCTTTCTGTAATTGAAGAGATGGGCAAAGAGATCCGACCTACATACGCAGGCAGCAAGAGTGCTATGGAACGACTGAAGCGAGGTAGGAAGAAGCATTTTGATCATAGTACATGAGCACAATTACTCATTTTTGTGCAGTTACTCAAATTTGTCCTGTCAGAGGCTGGCATTAGCTGAATTTCTCACGTTCCTTATAAGTTCACATATATATATATGGCTGGCTTTCCCAGAGGTTCTGCAGACTATTCTCAAATGCAATGCTGCACAGTAATTATTAGATGACTGGTTTGGCAATTTCCAATTAACTCTTCCAAGTCATGTCTTTTGAGTTTGTAATTCAAAGTTGGCTTAAAGTTCTAGTCTTGCTCAGGAATGAATGAAAACAACTCCCTTAACCCTTAAGCCAGAGTTCTCAATATTTCCAGCCAAATCAATTCTCACTAATGCAGATAGTTGTACTATAGTAGGAACAGGTAGAACCTGCTAGATTAGAATTTATACCCAGCAGGTATAAACCTAGCTTGTCGGGGAAACGTTGATTTGTTTCTGCAAGACAGCTGTACAACAACTCCTTATGTTGTGTACTGCATTGCTGCCAGTTAGTATCTTGTACTTTCTGATTTATTCAAACCCACGCATCTGCATTTTGCCCTCTTATCTTCTGATTGATCTTGAATTTAATGAATAAGGTATATATAAATGTTTTATGTGGAAGATGCTACAGTTGCAAATTCTGTCACATACTTTGTGCTTTGTGTTGCTGCTTTGAAATCCATTATTCAGCATACCTTACTTTTGTGACTTTCTTTCTGCAGGTATTATTCATGCCCGGGCGCTAGTAAGAGAGTGTCTGGCAGAGACAGAGCGCAATGCCCGCACGTAACACTCGCTTCCTCCTGGCACCACCCTTGGAGGATCCTAGCACTTTCCAGCTAATCAACATTTTAGAATCTGGAGTTTTCCCCTTCCTTTCAAATCTTTCTAGCAATCAGTGTCTCAAGTCTTAGAACTGTGATCGCCTTCAAAGACCTTTATACCAATTGGCACCTAAGAATCTGAAGTATCTCCATTTCCATCACAGAACTTCCCATCAATTGGCATTCTGGGAATATATACAGAGAACGATCATTGTGCATATCCTTGGTTTACTAGTCAAAATAATTGCTGGTGACAAGTTCTATATCTTTATAAAATACATGAGGTTTTTGAAGAAATAAAAATCTTTAGAATTTGGATTATCTCTTCTTCACTGTGCTTTTCTATTTTTTTTTTATATGTGGTGAGGGAAATATTCTCTACTTCGCTAAAATATTCCTGAAGGGCATGTATTGCAAGATATGCTTCTTTAGTAAAGCAGTATAAAGCCCTCTCTTCCTCTTGCAACAGGAGTCTCAACCAGTGATCACTGAGCCTGTATTGCAAAACTTGTAATAAAATGTTTCTACTGTATAGCAAAAACAAAACAAAACATTTTTAGAAGTGTACTTTTTCCTGTGTGAAGTGTCAGAACAGGGTATTTTGTAGACTAGTATTCCACAGTGAACATTAATGTATTCATCTGGTACATAATAGTCGAATGGTCATATAAATTAACATTTATATGACCATTGTTATAGTTGAATTTCCCTGATGGTTTCCTTTGCATGTTTTCCTCACAAGTCCTGTGGTAATGGATTTCATAAATATTTGTACTGAAAACTGGACATTATTGCATTTCTTGACTTGCTCTTTAAATAAGGAAATATGCTGAAGCATATCTTCAAGAAGACTTGGGTCCTAAAGAGTCAGAGAAATGGTCCAAATGTATATTTTGCAAAGTATTAGACAAAGTAATAGTGAAAGAGAGTAAACAAATAGTTATGAAAATAGTTCTACAAATAGTATAGCAATATTATATTTTAAGCTAAGGTGGGAAAAGACAGGAATTTTAATTAATATGTTGAAATATAGGTCCCTATTTAAACAAGAAGTCTAATATTCATTGATACATGCAGGCTGAAACATATATCAAGATAAATCATCAAAATTTCATTCTTATTCCTATAATCTTGTGTTCTGATGAGTAGGCCCATATTTAAACACTAAGAAACTTTGCAAGGTAGGCCAGGCAGGAAACATGACCAGAGGAACTAATTTTACTTGATTGTAAAGCTACATTAACAGAATCTTGCAAATCTGAAAGTATAATTCTGCGCCATCTCCTTTACAGCCCAAAAAACTTGGGAGGGTCTCTTCTGAGCCTTTTCCCCATCCACTATCCACCTGCAAGCTATGCCTTTTCTTATCTGACTATTCCCTTGTCAGTGTCTCATTGTCCAATCTCCTATAGTCTTTCCCACATATTATTACAAATATGCTCTGATATACATAGAGAGGGTAAAAATGTGCTAGGATTCATCTGTTGATGATCACTGCCTTATAATGTTTATTAGTAACTACTGGAGTGATTATGTCTATGTGCTGATGATGACCTACATCATAATAATTGAGTCAGATAAAGAGGTTTCTTAGGATGTACCTTCAATTCAGTCAAATACTGACAGTTTTCTTGGCAACATTTTCAGAAGTGACTTTCTTCTTCCTAGGGCTGAAAGAAAGTGTCTTGCCTTGATTTTAACTGGCTTCATGCCTAAACTGGCTTTATGCCTAAGGTGGGACTTGAATGTATGGTCTCCTGATTTCTAGCTTGGTGCATCAAACTGGCTTTCTAAAGGTAAAGGTAGAAATTGTTTATTCAATTCATAGAAGACAGCTGCTTCAGTAAGATTGACATGGTAATATGATGTACTATATTACAGCAGCGGAAATTCCATTCCCAATTGTGGTCATAAGCTGAGGCACCCTGTACTGATTTGACAGCAATATAGGCAAAAAGGATCAACGGTGAATGTAATAGACCTTGTATCTTGTAAAGTGAGGTACAGCTCACAAAGTCTTATGACTTTTAATAAAATGTGTTAACTTGGTATTAATTGTTCCCAAGAGGTGCTTTGTGACAGGGAACTCTGATGCCTTCGAAATCTCTGCTTTTGAAATATTTGTCCAGCCTTAGTAAATATGAAATGAGAGATGATATATGATTGCTAAAATCCTAGGATCAATCAGCAGAAGTAAAAGATATGCTTTATTCTGCTTTTGCTAATTTCACCTTGTTTATTGCATGCATTTTAGAGCACTGAAATGTAAGAGGGCTGTGATGGAGCATATATAGGGGTTGCCAACAAAAAAGATAAAGGACCTGTAGATCATATCCATTGAGGAATGGTTGAATGAGTTGGATATGTTAGCCTAGAGAAGTGGCTATTAAAATATTATTTGATTGTCATTCAAAGTAGAGATTTAAACAACAATGTTATGAAAACTTAGGCAGTGCAACAGATTCTTAGGAAAATTGAGAAAAGGTGCTAGGTAGTCAGTATGGCCATTATACTATAATAGTAAATTTATTGTATTGGCTGGAGTAGACAGCCTTTGTTTAACAAAGGTTAACACTCTGATATTAACAATATCTGATATTTGCCTGTATATTGAGTCCCTACTCTGCAACAAACAAATATTTTTAGTACTTTTATATTTTTGCACTAATCAGAAACATTGGCTGATCTATATGTCAATGAAGATTCTCAATCATCCAGGTAAAGTTATGTGAAAGCTGAGTCATGGCAACTGGATTTATTGTCTTGTTAGTTTGAGACATTTCACTGCTTATCCAAGCAGCTTCAGTTGTCATGATTCAACTTTCGAACGATTGCCTGGTCTACTTTGGAAGTGCAGTTTTAAAGCAACTAGCATTGTATCAGGATGCTTTTTTGAGCAATATTGTAAGAAGTTGTGAGAATAAAACATGTTTTCCATTGTTTCAGAAACAAGTGTGATACTATGCAATCCTTCTGAGTCAAAATAAACATTCTTTAGTTTTAATGAATCTAAAAATAATATTTTACCTTCAACTAGAAGGAATGGGTACTCTCATGCTAGATCAGTAACACTGAATCTTTTGGGCATGCAATCTTTTAGTTATAAAATGCCTAACTTGACTCTCATGACATGTCACACCCACCCACTCCCAAACAAAAGAGAACCAATTCTTTATGTCCCTCTCATCTATGCCACTCTGAACAATGGCACAAGATGGCAGTGTCAAGACTGGCCCAAAGTTGAGGCATGGGCTTCAATTTCAGCCCTAGCATTACCACTGTCACTCAAAAAGGCTGCTTCACTTCATTCCCCAAGGTGTGTGAGCCTTTGGGAAAGGCATGATTTCCCTTGTGGCCCAGTGCTCTCCAAGATCTGCCATGTACTACTTACCTCCAGGCAGTATTCTCTTTCTGTTAACAGGCCCCTGCGACCTACCCAAGGCAATTTTGGGTTGCACGAGGCCTTCTTTCTTCACAACTATTTAATAATAGTTTAATAGTTAAGCATCCTAGGGTCCTTTCGAAGGGAATGGAGAGAAACTAATTTTAGGTAGGTTGCCTGATGCAACTTTCTCACCACCAGTCCCTTTTACTAGAAACAATTTTATTTTACTTTGACTCTTTTGGACAGTTTGGTAATTTGTTAAATGTTGCTGATTGGATTATGGGTATTCATTCATGTATTTTAAAAATTAGAGAAATCTTTCTGGATTTCCCCCCCCTAATTTTGTACTGTATCATTATGCTTTCCCTTCTAGTGGAGGCGATAGTGGAGTTTGACTACAAGGCTCAACATGATGATGAGCTGACAATCACTGTAGGTGACATCATCACCAACATCAGAAAGGAAGATGGAGGTTGGTGGGAAGGACAGCTCAAAGGCAGAAGAGGTTTGTTCCCTGACAACTTTGTAAGAGTGAGTACAAAGTGAAAACTGTTAATTGTTTTATGTCATCAACTTACATTATCTTGTTGAGATGCAGGTTTGCAATATTGGGAGCCAAACTGAAAACTGAATTGTTTGAAAAGCTTTATAAAAAAAATTAAATGATACCTGTTGTTTTGGTTATAATTGCTACTGATGTATTGTTTTTGAAATATTTTCATAATCACCGTTTATTTTTATTTAGTGTTTCATTTGTATTAATATTGATGTAAAACATTGAGAAACAGGTTCAGTTGTGGCAGTATACAAAAAAGTAAACAATGACTTTTTATCAAATTGAAGGTAAAGATTTGAGCATAAAAAAAGAACAGACCACAATTACATATGTGTAGATATGTTTAATTATTTTATAAAAATCACAATTATATAGCACATAGTTTATTTTTAAGATATGTATTTAAAATATTGCATTTAAGACATAATAGAGATTTGTGAAGGCAGAGGGTGCTAAGAATCATCAGGGTAAATCAGGCTGACTTTGGACTTTGGAGATAGGAATGGTCAACATTCAAACAATGAAAACAGACGCCTGTCTAGAAGAACTGCTGATTAAATTCAACAATATCCATTGAGCTATCATTGGATTACGTGAAACCCGACAAAAAAGTGAATAATTAGTTGAACTTGATAGGACTGGGCATTTACTCTACACTAGAGATACCGAAGATGGACGATTTGGCGAAGTTGGTTTTCTCATCAACCAAAAGCTGAAAGACTCTGTTGTAAAATTTGAAAGTATATCAGACAGAATAGTTCATTGCATCATTCAATTGAACAAACTATACAAGCTTCAAATCTTACAAGCTTACATGCCAACAATAAGCTATAGTGATGATGACGTCGAACAGTTTTATAACAATGTGGCCCGCCTTCAAGACAAAGAAAAATGCCAATACAAAATACTAATCAGTGAGTTTAATGCAAGAATGATACCTGGAGAAAAAGCAACTGGCCCATATGGAAGTGGTGAAGGAGATAATAAAGGTGACAAACCAATAGATTTTGCTGAAGGACAGGAACTGTATATCATGAACTCATTTTACAAGAGAAAAGCTAGCAGAAAATGGACATGGAAGAGTCCATCTGGGTACACAAGTGAAATTGACTACATCGTGTCAAGTGATAAAACCATATCCTGCAATTGTACTGTCATCAATCGTTTTAATGTTGGAAGTGGCCATAGAATGGTACGAGCTAAAGTGAAGATAGACTGTCGAAAAGTGCGTATGAAAATGATAAAAACATCACAAAAAACAAAAATAAAGAGTGATAAACTGTTAGAGAAGAACAGTGATTTTGAGATTAATCTAAATCACTTTGCTGTATTGCAAGATTTGGAAGAGATGAATATTATAGACCAAAATGAACAAATAGTCAAAAACATCCTTGAATCTGCTACATCTATAGCACTGCGGGAAAAACACCTTGTACAGTCTCTGATGAAACTATTGATTTAATGCAAATATGATGGACAATGAAGAATGCCAGAAGTTTCACTAATAAATTGGAGTATATTGAACTTTGTAAGACCTTAGGAAAACGTATCCAAGATGAAATGCATCAGTTTAATGTGAAGCTTGTGGAAAATGCAATTGAAGAAAACAAAAGGATTAGTGGAGCAAAATGCAAGCTTATAAATACAAGAAATAAGGCTTTTGCATTAAAATGTGAAGATGGCTCTTGTGTGTAGAACAAGATTAGAAATAACTGGAAAATTCTATTTAGAGCTATATAACGATCAAGATCACTCAAAAGTAACAACACCCACAAAAGAAGAAATGCCAGATATCCTAGTGGAGAAGGTATCAAATGCCATAAAATCAATGAAAAATGGCAAAGCGTCAGGAAATGACTGTGTTATGATTGAAACACTGAAAGCTGGTAATCTCAGTTTACACAAGATACTAGCAAAACTATACTCGAGATGCTTCAGAGAAGAAAAAATACCCGATGCATAGAAAAATGCTGAAGTTATTCTTATACACAAGGGCCCCAAGATGATTTAAAGAACTATGGCCAATAAGTCTTCCTTCAATCATCTACAAGGTTTTCACCAAGATAATAGCAAAAAGAATATTGAGAAGATTAAATGATGCATAGCCAAAGGAACAGGCAGAGTTCAGAAATGGCTACAGCACAATGGATCATATCCAGGATGTTCAGCAAGTCATTGAAAGGCACAAGTACACCATGTCTCTGTGCATGGCTTTCATTTACTACGAAAAGGTGTTTAAGTCAGTATTCCAGCAATCAATAATTAATGCATTGCTCAACCAAGGCATAGACACTGTTTACATAAACTTACTACAATCAGTATATGAAAAAAACCAATGGTGATAATTTGCCTTAACAATGTTAAAGTGAAAATCAACATAGAATGAAGTGTACAACAAGGTGATACAATATCACCTATCCTTTTCTCAGCCTGCCTTGAAGAAGTATTTCGCAAACTAGATTGGGCAAAAGATAGAATAAAAATCAATGGCTCCTATTTAAATAACTTAAGATTTGCAGATAATGTTGTTCTCTTCTTACAAGACTCAGAAGAGCTACAAAGACACATACAAGAGCTGCACAAAGCAGGAGAACCATTTGGCTTTAAAATAAACCTGAAAAAGAGCCAAGTTATGTTTAATAAATTCACCAAAGAAAGAAAAAAATTATATCAGAAGAACTAGACCACTACATATACCTTGGCCAACAGATCTCAGTGGTAGGTGATACAGTAAAAGAAATTGGCAAAAGAAAGTTCAGGACTGTATTGGTTGGAAACATGCGGAAGAGGCTTTCATCCTGCAGTGGATAGACCAAGGCTTTTCAACCGGTGGTACGCGACCACCTGGCTGGTGATACGCGGCGTCGCCTTCCTCCCCCCCTGTGGCATCGTTTCCTACCCCTTTCCCAGCTCACTTGCTTGTTGAAATTGAAAACATGCTGTTTGGCAACGGCCTGCAGGAACCCTACTGAGGGCGCGCGAAGAGTGCAGGTGCAGAGTGTGGCCCCGCTCTCCCCAGGGACTCGTGCAGGAACCATGTTGCCTTTCCCCCCTTCTTACTTCAGAAGCAAGCGCGAGCCTGAAGGGGACAGAGCTATCCACTTGCAGGTAGGTGTTTGAGACCACTCGCGTCACGGCCCTGAGTGCCAACCTCACAACCACCCCCTCCTTTTCCCCCTTCTCTTTCTCTCTCTCTGTTGCGGCCTCATTCTCTTCCATTTTCTTTTCCTCTTCCCCCCCCCTCCTGCAAGCTTGCGATACCCCTCACGGCCCTCACATTGCCTCCCGGGGTTCGAGTCTTTTCCCCCTCTCCTCTTCCCGAGGTGCCCAGCTTTATGGAGGGGAAAGCAAAGCAGCCAGACAGCGCGCACCCTCCCGGAGGACTCATCCTGCGGCAGCAGGTGGGAATCGAGGCCCACGTTTGTTTTGCTGATGGTGATCAGAATGGTGACTCGTGGGCTGGCCGTGGGCAGGGGGGGCTGCTCCCTTGCTCCAGGCTTGCTGAGCTCAGCTCTCCGCTCCCCACTCCTGATACCGATCGAGAGTGGCCACAATGGTGCCGCACACTCAGTAGCCACCCCTCAAGCGCCACCTCCTGCCTGGCACTCATTGGCCACTACGCGCTACCTGTCGGGCGCAGCACAGTCTCATCGGGCCGTGGCGGTGGCTCAAGGCGATCGCTGGTGCCTCGTTGGCTCAGGCCAGCCGCCCGTGATAGGCATCTGATGGTGACTTGGGGGACAGCTGTGGGCGGGGGTGGCTGCTCCCTTGCTCTGGGGTTGCTGAGCTCCGATACCGATTGAACATTCCAATGCCCACAAGGTGGAAAACCGATCCAGGGACTGCAGCAGAAGCCGCAAGCTGTGGGGGATCCCTGCCGCCGCTGCCGGAGCCAGCTACAACAGAACGCCAGCCAGCTGCTTCAACCAGGCGCCGGCGCCCTCCACGGGATGCCCTGCCCATCAGTGACGTTGCCGTGCCATGTTCCATGACGCATGGGGATCCCCGCCCCGCCGGAGCCGCCACAATGGAGCGCCAGCCAGTTGCTCTAACCAGGCACCGGCGGGCCATTCTAGGGTGCACCAGAGTCCCGCACACCACCCGGTAGGCTGCCGTCAGCTGTCTTCCTGTGTGGCGTTTCCGGCAGTGGGCTACATCTTTGGCCGCTGGTTGTGTGGGCTCCCTCCCTCATAGGAATGTCGACCCACGGGGCTTGACTGCCACAATGGTGCCGCACACTCAGCCACCTCTCAAGCACCACCCCTGCCCAGCACTCATTGGCCATTACGCACTGCCTGCTGGGCACAGCGCAGTCTCATCGGGCTGCGGCGGCGGCTCAAGGCGATTGCCGGCACCTTGGCTCAGGCCGGCTGCCCGTCAGAATCTACATCCCGCAATTGGTTGGCTCCCTCATAGTGTCCCTCCCCCACAGAAAGGGCATGGCTCTTCATGCAGGCTTTCCCCCTTGCAGGGCTCCTGATTGGCCCTGCCCGGGCGCCCCACCCCCTGAGAAGTGCAGCCAGGAAGTCCCTTTCCTGGGGAGCCATGCGATCCCGGCACTACTGTAGACCCTGCTGGCCGGGAAGGTGCACCGAAGTCCCGGCTGCCGGGAAGGAGATCGGCTCACTCCTCTCCCATCTCCCGTTCTGCCCGGCTCGAGCCTGGCTGGAACAGCGTTGGTACTTCCAAAGATGGCTGCTTCAAGGTCACACGGGCAGCCCTCGGCCACTTCCCTCCCCTCCGCACCTCCAAATCGATCCCCAATTGGAGAGAGGGAGGGAGGGAGGAAGAAAGGGAGAGAAAGAGAGAGGGAGAGAGAAAAAGAGAGGGAGAGAAAGATAGGGAGAAAGAAAGAGGGAGAAAGAGAAAGAGGGAGAGAGAGAGAGAGGAAGGGAGAGAGAGAGGGAGAGAAAGAGAAAGAGGGAGAGAGAGGGAGAGAGAAATAGAAGGAGGGAGAAAGAGGGAGAGAGAAAGAGAGAGAGAGAGAAATAGAGAGGGAGAGAGAAAGGGAGAGAAAGAGAGAGGGAGAGAGGGAGAGAGAAAGAAAGAAAGAGGGAGAGAGAGATTAAATTAGTAACATGGTTCTTAAGTGAATCTGGTTTCCCCACTAACTTTGCTA
>JANHFS010006512.1:42439-59965 GCA_032467975.1 Trimeresurus albolabris | reverse complement strand
GGACGGGACAGGAGCCGGGTATCAGCAGGGGCGGTTTTGGGGGCACGGTTGGGCTGTAAAGGAAGGGGTGCAGAATAGCACTGCATGGGATTTGGGGGTGGGAAGAAAGGTGAAGGGATGTCTCTCCAAGAGGGCGAGACTGCCTCTTGGGCCCCGGGAAGAAACCAAGCGCCCAGCACGTTTTCCCTCCTCGCCGACTTCTCTGTTAGGTCTCATGTGGGTTGAAGCGGGGACCCCGGCCCGGCCCGCCCTCCTTTATCTTGGGTCGCCGTTCTCTAAAAGCAACAGGGAGAATTTCCCCTCAGCAAAGGCTACGACAGCGATGACAGCACCTCGTGTCCCTTCTGCTCCAATTATTCCAATGCTTTTTTGACTTTCTGACAGTTTGCTATGGGTTGAATTCAGCTAGCGTGAACGGTAATTTGAACAGTAATTCACTGCTGTATTGAATGTCTTTGGTCAACAAGAAGGTGTATTTGAACCTCCCATCGGTTCAGCCGTCAGGTTGCCATGTTTTATTTATACAGGGCTTCTATGCCCATTAATGGCTGCAAGGCAAGCATACCTTTAGTTAGTCACTTGGGTAGCGTCCCCAAACATGGAAGTGTAGACTGCACCTGCTGACTTAATTTGTTCTTGTGAGAAAGAGAAGCAGTAATTTCTTCTAATGGAGCAGACCTATTGAAACCTGAGCTTTGTGGATGAATTAGGCAAAGTTAAGTTTGTGTTATTTTTCAAGGCGAGAATGTCGAGAATGTTTTGGGAGGGGGAGGTGCTTCCGTTATTATTTTTAAAAAGTTAGGTATAGACTATGAGGATAAATACACCCACAAACAAACAAAAGTACATAGCCTAAGGCTGCGACAAAATTGCTGAAGATCATATAAACAATCAATTTTGTATGTGTGTGTTTACTCAGAAGTGCGCCCATTTCTTTCTCTTCTAAGTATGCTTAGCTTTGTATTCAAGTGCTACATTTATATCCTGAATAAGTTTTAGGATTGAAGCTTACATGTATTTCCCTCTAAGGAGCTTTGCTTAATTGGTTATGGCAATTAGCAAGTTTCCCATCAACTAAATGCTTGTAAGAATTTGGGTATCTGATTTGAAAATGATGACTTACTAGAGATAACAAAGCATGTTAAATGTATAGCAGCCTGAGTAAATTGTGGCCAAAACATGGGAATGTTTTAGACACTATTTTAGAAGCTATTTCTGTTGAACATGACTTTATAAGGAGTTAGATTCTGAATTGTTTTTCTGATATGTTTGTAGGAGATACTGAATTTCACCTCCTTGTGCTGAAGTTCACCTTATCTTGCAAATGTATTGTAGACAATAATTATTGCTTAATTTATTTAACTGATTTCCCCCCCCCCCCATATATATATTTATATACCTGGGACGGAAAACATAGCATATTACTCTATGTTGTTTATTTCTGTAAAGTCTCAACAGGTTTTGGCTTTCTATTTTCACATTCAGAATTTTGAAAGGTTTAATATGTTTGTATTTGGGAAGAGGTTTTCTCATAAACACTGATACTGGAATATAGAGCATAGGGTACTCTGTCTTTTCCCAGTTAGTGAATAGAACATACAACTTAACTGTTTACATGAGAATAATAAGGCTGTTCAGCTTTCCAGGATATGGCAGGTTATAATAATGTATGTGAAGTTATGTGATTGCTTGATTATGCTACAGCAACGGCAGGTTGCAAGGGCCAAGAGCCAGAGCAATTTGATAGGCTCATCAGGTAAAGGATATTCATGAAAACAGCTCTCTAGGAGGGATGCAGCCCTTTTTTCTTGAATGTACTCCTGTGCTTTGAATAGATGCTTGATGGGCAGAGATTTAGTAGCTTCTCCCTGCACAACACTGCTGAGCAAAGCTCTGCATGATTTAAATTCTGCATGGCATGCTGGTATAAGAGGAGAGACTCCCCTTAAGTCCTCATAAACCTTGATTATAAAGTGTTGCATAAACAGAATCATGGAGGTACAGAATTACAAGGAGTATCAGCATTGACACCACAACCCTGTGCATATTTATCTAGAAGCCTTGGTTGTAATAAATTTGGCTAAGACTAAAGCCTTGATTTAGCAAATTACGTCCATAGCTTTAGCACTCCATGCTCTAGCTGGGTTGACACAAGTCTGTAAATCATAAAACAAATTCATACATCTTATTTAACCAAGGTTTACTTAGCAAATAAAACAAATTCATACATCTTATTTAACCAAGGTTTGTTGCACAAGCCATTATTAACAGCTGGCTTCACAGAACACAGTAAGCTCTATAACTGCTTTTGAAACTATGTTAAGCCAAAACCAAACAAATTACATACTTCAGCATTTCTCAAAGTGAAGTCTTAAAGGAGGTTGTGAGAAACGAGAAGGAGGATCACCACAGAGTGCTTTTTTTGTGGGTTTTGCACAAAATTTACAGCTTGATGCAAAATTATTCTGAACGCAAAGTAACCCTGCTGTTCCAAAGCCCTGTATGAAGTCTGAATGTTTGTTTGCTTTTAACATATTGCATTTGCCTTTCGGAGGAGGAGTTAATCATGCATGGAAGGCATGAAGCTTCTGTGCAGAATTGACCATCTGACCAGATACTCACTCTGCATAGGAAATTATCACTTCTGAGAGGAAGGGCTGTAAGACTGCAGCTAGAAGGAAATTGCAACAGTAGGGGAAGGATTTACAAGCACCAGACTTGGGGAGAAAATGTGTGAGACAGTTATCTCAGAGTGTATTAATACAGAGAGCACCAAAAGCAGATTATAGTCTGTCCATGTTCTGCAAGCTATAGCATTTTAAGAACAGTTTTAAGAAAAGTGATTTTGGGCAAGACAGTATTTTTTTTTCCTCCCTGACTTGGTAAATGAGAAAGTGGTTTTCAAATTGGAATTCCAATTTCAGATGTTAGGCCAAAAAAGGCAATTCGTTCTTCATGTTAAAAAATGGTTTTAAATTGTATTTTTGGTTTTTTCCCAAAGTAATATGTTGTTTTAAAAAGTTCTGCCACTGTTTTATTTGCTATATAGGTTAAAATGTAATTATTACGAGTAAATTTAGGTTTGTTTCTTGCCCCACCCCAGTCCCGGTGAAAACATTTATTTACACGCACAATTTCTTTTTCTCAGATCATAATATGGCAAAGTTTGGGAACCACTGACATGGTCCGGAAGATGTAAAAGACCTGAGAGTGTTAGATGCTATTATTTTACTTCCTTCCACATTTCCCTTTTGCTATGTCAAAACTCCCTAGCCTCCCATTTGCTTAAGAGTTGCTATGGAAACTTACCCAGTGGATTGGATTTTGAAATAAGGTCAGATAGGGATTTCTTTCCAGCTTCTCATCTGAGGAAGTAAGAATGTGGTTTAAGCTACTACTTTTGACCAGCAACTCTTTTCCATACTTACATAATACTTCATTTTGACATACGATAGTTTTCTGATGATGAGAATAAAAATAAATACACGTCAATCTGACTGATACAACCCCCCCCTTTCATGATATAGGTGAGCATTTGGGAGATATCTTTTATTTAGTTAAGCTGTGTTGTCCAAAACAGTTTTCTTAGGCTGTTTTAATATTGTCTGGGATCCTATTTTCATATTATATTTTTAAGTGTCCCACAGCCACAAATAGGCTGTCTTGGCTGCACGTTTTTATCTGCCCTCTACTCTGTCTCAACTCACAGGATCTGACAGTCAAAATGCTGATCAAAGAATACCATATATTGCTGCCCATGAGCCTGACCGAATACCAGGTGGCCCAACTTTACATGATCCAGGTAACATCAGTTTGGATAGATAGAGCAGGCTGGTGGATATTTATTTTGGGGTTAACAGGACTGAAACCAAGCAGATTGAGGGATGCAAAGAGCAAAAGGTATAGATTGCAAGCTGAAGATCTCTCTCTCCCCCTCCCCCTTAGAAGAAAAGCCGTGAGGAATCCAGTGGTGAAGGCAGTGGGGTTGAAATCCTGTCCAACCGACCGTATGATGATGGTCCAGGAGGAAGTGGTCAATATACACATAAGATCTATCATGTGGGCTCTCATATTCCTAGCTGGTTTCGTGCCCTCCTACCTAAGGCTGCTCTTCAGGTGGAGGAAGAATCTTGGAATGCCTACCCTTACACACGGACTAGGTGAGAGTAAGGCAGTAGGGGGCTGGAAGATGTGGTTGTGGAGTTTGCCAAAGTGGTAAAGGTAGAACTATGAGTTTCATCCTTTCTTTTATAGATACACATGCCCCTTTGTGGAGAAATTTTCAATTGAGATTGAGACTTACTACCGACCAGATGCTGGAAAGCAAACCAATATCTTCAATTTAAATGTTACAGAGCGCAGGCAAAGGATTGTGGGTGAGTTTTCTGTCACTTTTAAGTTATCAGAATGTAGTATTGTGTGAATGCTTCTATGCTGATAACTGATTGTACAGGAGTGGCTGAATGATGATGGTTATCTGATGATATTTAGGATCAATAAGTGACTGAGATATAAGTCAGTGGGCATCTGTTTCACTCATGGCATATAAAGTGCTGTGTTGTAAGACACACTTTACCAGCCTTGTGAAGACTTCACTCCATCTAGATCAGACATGTCAAACTCGCGATGTCATGTGACATCGCACAACATATCGGGACTGTTTTGCCATTGCCAGAAATGGGGTGGGCACGGCTTCCGCATGACGCATCTGGCTCGCGGGCCAGCAGTTTGATACCCCTGATGTAGATGTTATGAACTTTCACATGTTGAATTTCCAATCATCATTCCATTGTTGAAATCCAATGCAGCTAGAGGACAATAGATTGGAGAATGCTGCTGTTATATACCAGGAATGGAAGAACAGCTAGCAGGCTTCTGGCAAAACAGATGTTCACTATACAAGAGAGTAGTCAGGAATGTAGCTGAGCATCTGAACCAATTTTGAGATGAGAAGGAGTAGCAGCTTGAGAAAGCCAAGTAAGATTATTTTAATTTCCTACAATTAATCTTTTCCCCACCAAACCTCCTCTACTTATCCACAGATACTATTGATATTGTACGGGATCCCATCTCACCCAGTGAGTACAAGATAGAGGAAGATCCACGACTGTACCATTCGTTGAAAACGGGACGTGGACCTCTAGGAGATGATTGGCTAGATAGTGGAAATTCTGGGCCTTTTATGTGTGCTTACAAGCTTTGTAAGGTGGAGTTTCGCTATTGGGGCATGCAGTCTAAGATTGAACAATTCATCCATGATGTAGGTAAGCATGATATCTTCATTGGCATTCTTTTTCATCCAGCAAACAAAGATCTGTGGCAGTAGTGGGTACTTTGGTTCTTCCTGATGTTGAACTGTAGCTCTCTGAAGCTCCATCCAACATTGCAATGGTAATAATTTAGCAACATCTGGAGGGCCACAGGTCCCATAACGGTGGCATGCTGAAGCTAGCTAATATAGGCCGCACTGTATGCTTAGGCAGTAGAATAGGATGATTGATCCTATACTTGTGCTGGCAGAGGCATGGTGTCCATTTCCTCTCTAGTAGCAGTACTTGTGCAGTACCTTTTCTACTAAGCTGCCCTTCTCATATTAATTTCATTAAAGCTACTCTAATGTGAAATCTGATTTAATACTGGCCCAAAGGTACATTAGCAGTTCTAAGCCTCCCTTGTGGTCCCTATATTAAAAAGACAATTTACGTTGCACAATGTTCAGAATCATTCTTTCTGGGCTGAAAATAAATGATTGGGTCCTCTGCCATTTTGAAAACCAATACTGTTCATATTCCTCTGCTAATTACGAGGCATTTGTTCAGGATCTACAATATTCTAGCATATGGCAACTCTAAATGTATTTTCCGTTATCTCTGAAATTGGTAAGGAATTGGACTTTTTTCCTCTGTGTTGCTGATTAACAACTGCTCTAGTCCAGTTCTACCCTTTGGGGTAAAAATGCACCCAAGAGCTTTTGATGTATTGGTTAGTTGCTTGTGAGATACTTTTCTTACTGTGACCTCAGAAGTATTAGGGGTAGTAACCATGTAAGAGAAAGGTTTCAGGCAGTAGAAGAAACCCAGAGAGGCTGAATCCAGAGAAAGAGAGAAGCAACTGTGTTGACAGCACTGTTGAAAGGAGCAGCCAGATTTCAAAAGATTTCAAAAACATAGATAATATAAAATAATGGTTTCCTATTAAGCATAATATTAGATTGGGGAAATTTGTTTAGAATCAGCTGCATAAAATAGGAGATGCCAAAGGCTTAATGACATTATCCGTGTGAATCAGCTTCTGACATGAACAGAACTGTCATCCAATTTTGTGCAGCACTTCCCAGACAAAAAAATTGAGCTACGTTGTGCTATCTGCCTCATTTAAACTGTGTCCCTGGTTGTAGTAGCTGAAGTGAGATATTATTAGGATGATAAGATCACAATGTAACTTGGCTACAATAAGTTTTGCTTGGATGTGAGCATGAGTTCTGAATTTCTGAAAGAGTTCAGATTGAAAAAAACGTGAGATGTCTTCTTCAGTTTAAACTTATGTGTCAGAAATAGTCATGTCATGTTAAGGATAAAGTTTTGTGATAATGAAGTTAGACAAACAGGCTAAGCCACAACTATCTAATGGCATGCCGGATGCAGTAATGGGATGGTACAGTATCTTTTGATTTTAGCATGTCTGTAGAAGTTTAGATTCCTTACTCCACTTTTTCCACAAAATCAGTATGTGAATAACGTAGATTGGTTTAGAGACACTGGTTTCAATTTAATCCAAGGGATTATCTCCATGCCTGACTACTAGTTTGTCCTCTGATTTTAGCAGAGGAATTACATCTAGCAGTCTCCCCTTCCCAATAAGATTAGCTCCACCTCTCCACTCCATAAGCCCCTCAAGATGTGGCTATGTCATCAGTCCTGGGGGTAACCAGGGATATTTTGCAATGGCTTCCTTGATATGGTTTAATATCATCCTCTCTGTTTATTTGCCTTTTTATAGTTATTTTTTAAGTGTGTTTTTATGTACTTACTATTTTGTTAAGTGCTATATGCCTCCCGGAGCCACTTTCATGTGAGATAGGGGGCTATGTAAATATAGTAAATAAATAAATAAAAATGCTCATGTATTGGTTATGGATAAATAAAATGCCAAAATGGATCTTGCATCATTATATGCAAAAAGAAAAAGAATTGCAATCCTGTTAGCTCCTCTTATTCTCTAAATTGAATTTCTCTTTTAAAATCTGAACTGGATTGTAATCCTTTAAATTACTAAAAAGCAGTGGAAGAAGCATTCACAAAGTAAATAGCATTTAATCTCTTTTTAATGTATTGAGGAGCTCAAGTTATACCTAACCACAGTGCAGTGTGTCTAGGAAGAGCTATACCATCGTGATTCCTGAATGGCTTCCTATTGTAGGTCTACGGAAAGTGATGCTGCGAGCTCATCGCCAGGCCTGGTGTTGGCAGGACGAATGGATAGACCTCACAATGGATGACATTCGAAGATTGGAGGAGGAAACAGCTCGTATGCTGGCTCAGAAGATGGCTACATGCGTAGAACCTGAATTAGGTCCTGGTGTGCCCAGCCCTGAATGCCCAGCTGAGTTAAGTGGCCATGAGACACAGGACAGAGTTGATAGCCTGAGGGCTCCCGATTCCTCTCCAGATGACCCATTTGCAAAGCAGTGGTCAGCTTCTTCTCGGTCCTCCTACTCTTCTCAACATGCTGGTGAGTGATTACTGCAACAAATAGAAAGGAACTTGTGGAAGAATACAACACTGCATTGTGGAGATGTATGGCGTTATTATGAATATTTATATACATTTTAAAAAAAAGATCAGATAGGGTACATATTACAGTGTCCACGATAGCAATCCTTGTTTTTGTTTTCCTTTGTAATTCTCGTATTTGGAACTTAAAGAAGGAAAAAAACTCATGAAAAGGTGGAAATAGATATTGATATATAGGGAAGGTAGTTCTTTGCAGAATATTTGTTGTGAAATTGATTCTGTTAGGAGTTGTAATCTGGTCTGCTCCCTTTTCCTATTCTGCTCTTGTGTGTAAAATTTAAGGACTTCCTGCAATTTTCTGCAATCAGAAATTCAGAAAATTGAGACAGTAAAGCAAGCTGCATTGTGAGATACTATTGATCCCAATAATCGTAGCTACTGTAAGGAAGAAATGTTCCTGTTAATGCTTAAGAATGACCATCTTTACCCAGCTCTCTTGGTCATCAGGATTTCACTTGATATGTCTCTGCAGTTGCAGTGTCTCCCCACAGCTTATCAGAATGGCGGATGCAAAATATTGCTCGGGACTCTGAGAACAGTTCCGAAGAGGAATTCTTCGATGCTCACGGTTTGTAATATTGAACAGAATACAGGTAGTCCTCAACGTATGATCACAATTGAGCCCAAAATGTACGTTGCTAAGTGAAACCTTTGTTAAGTGAGTTTTGCCCCATTTTACAACTTTTCTTGCCACTGTTGTTAAGTGAATCATTGCAATTGTTAAGTTACTAACATGGTTGTTAATTGAATCTGGCTTCCCCATTGACTTTGCTTGTCAGAAGGTCTCAAAGGGTGATCACATGACTCTGCAACTGTCATAAGTATGAACCAGTTGCCACGCATCTGAATTTCAATCGTGTGACAGTGGGGATGCTGCAACGGTTGTAAGTGTGAAAAACAGTCATAAGTCTGCTTTTTTTCAGTGCTGTTGTAACTTTGAACGGTCACTAAATGAAGTGTTGTAAGTTGAGGACTACCTGCTGCATGATTCTACACTGTATTTGTTTCTGAGAAGACTTGAGCTCAGGCTCATCTGTAGCCGCTTTTGGTTCCAAGACTTGAGATTCAGTTCTGTAAGAACTAATTCTCTACTGTACGTATTGAGAGTTGGATTTGTATGGATTTATATGCTGAGGGAAGGATCAGAATCTCTTATCCTTACTCTTTGAAAAGAGATGGTATGCCCATATAAAAACAGATAATTTGTAGCTTAGTTGTAAAAGCACATGGGTTTTTTGTGTATATATGGTGATCAAGTGTCAACGGAAATATAGGAAGCTACCTTCCATCAAACCAACACTTATCCGGTCCACTATGTAGCTCACATATTGAACTACAGAGTTCTTGGTGCTCCCTGAGCTTTGTTGTTTGCTGGCAGACATTTTATTACCCAACTAGGTAACATTACCAGCGTATGTGTGCGGTTTGCTTGTTATATATACCAGGGGTCCCCAACCTCCGGTCCGTGGACCGGCACTGGGCCATGGCATGCCAGAAACCGATCCTTGCAAACAAGCAAAGCTCCATCTGCGGGATGCAGGCAGTACATGAAACCACGCCCCCTCCGGTCCGCAGAAAAACCTCTCTCCACGGAACCGGTCCCTCGTGCTCGAAAGGTTGGGGACCTCTGGTATATACGGTAGCTTGCCCTGCCAATTTGTTAGGGATGTGTTTTTTTTCCTTGGTAGTTTCTTGATTAGGGTCTTGTTTTCTGCCTGTTTGCCTGGTGTTAATCCTTGCTTATATGGGCTTTGGCTGCTGGAGAGGAAGTATTCTAGTCTTTTTGTTTCCTTCTTAGCATTTATGTAGCCTCTTTTGAATGTAACTGTGGTTTATCACTACGTGCCTATTGGTGGCTGATTTTTCTGAATGCCAAGCTTCCAGGAATTTCCTGGCATTTTTGGTCTAATATGCTAAGTTTCCCACTTGAAACTGGTTGATTCTGTTTATGTATTGGGAAATTTAGGAATTTTCCTCATATCTTTGACTTTTAGTTGGTGTTCACAGATGCACTCTGCTAACCTTCCGCCTGTCTGTCCTATATAATCGCTGTTACAATCCTCGTACAACAACCCACAGTAACCCAAGTCCTCCATTACCAAAGTAACAACTCAACTTCCCACAAGAGGAGCTATGTAATATTATTCAGATGAATGTAAATGCGTTGCAGCAACAAGAACACCCCCCCCAAAAAAAACCCCCACACCATCTATACAACATTAGTCACACAACTTTATTTAAAGGTGCCTGACCACTCAACCCACAATGGCACAACTAGCACAAGCTACGAAATGGGTAGCATTAGCATATCAGAAACAACAGACAAGGTTTACAACATCACAACATCAGTATAGCACACAGTCCAACTACAGGTAGCCCCTGAGTTGTGACAGTAATTTTTACTGGAATTTCCATCGCCAAGGGATATGGTCATAAAACTCAACATCACACGAGTGCATCACTAAGCAGTAGCAATCTCTGTGGTCCCATTGCCATTGTTAAGTGAGGACAGTGGGTTGTTAAGCGGGCACCACTTCACAATTTCCTACCAGCTTCCAAGCAAACTCAGTGGGGAAGCCAGCAGAAAGTGGTCAAGTGGCTTGCAAGCAGGCCAGCCCGTAGGTAAGTGGCTCCTGCCAGGTGAGAAAGGGAGCAAGGGTAGTCGATGCATGGATAGCCAGGGAGGCATGAGCACGGTGGGGTTTGGGGTGGCTCCTGCTGCCAGGAGGGAGGTTTGTCGTGAGCCATCGAAGCTTGGGAAGGATAGGCAAGTAGCAGGGAGGCACAGTGCAAATGCTACGGGCTTGGGATGGCTGCTGCCGGATGAGAAAGGTGGTTGGGGAGGCACCGCATGGGTGCCAAGAAGTTTGGGGAGGGTGCGTGAATGGCCAGAGAGCTGCAGCAGAAGCTCAGGGAAGGTGTGTGAGTAGCTGACACGAGCACAAAGAGGCTGAGGCAGGGTGCACAGGTGAAGAGGCTTACCCAAGCAACTTGCAGCACTCCTTGCCATCTTCCCCATTGACTTTGTTTGTGGGTATCCAGCAGGGAAGGTTGCAAATTGTAATCATGTGATTATGGGACATCTGTCATACCTATGAGCCAGTTTCCAAGTACCTGTCTCGCAGTCACATGACTGGAGTTGCTTAGATGGCCAGAACTTTGAGAACTGGTTGTGACCACCACTCATTCAGAGCCGTTGTAACTTCCATTGTTAAACAAGTAGTTCTTTACTGAGGCCCTCAAAGAATCGTAAGCAAACCAAAAAACCTAATAGCCCCAAAATTAAAAATGAGTCATCTACAAGATTCAGTGCAAGGACTATAATGCCACTATGTAGGGCAGATTAACATCAGACAAACGATCAGGCAGAAAGTTACACTAATCAAGGAACTACCAAGGAGAATAGCATACCCCACCCACCAAAACTAGGATGGCAGACTAGTGCATGCACAGGGAGCAAAACCTACATGTACTCTCATTGATGATGTTACCTAGTTGGATAATGGAATGCCTGCAAGCAAACAACGAAGCTCAGAGAGCGCCAAGGACTCCGCAGATGATGGACTGCAAAGCTAGAAAAGGATTCTGAATAAGAATCTGGAGGACTGTTAGAGACAGTCATCTAATGTGCCTACCTTCCTTTTAAAATGATCCCTTCTTTCTTAACTCCTGATTTTTAACCATGGTGGGCATTTCAGTCTATTTGCAAAGACTAGACTGCACGTATCTTATCCATGCCTTTTTCATTTTAGAGGATTTCTCTGACAGTGACGATGTGTTTGCAAAGGAAATCACTAAGTGGAATTCAAATGATTTCCTTGATACTCTGGAGCGACCCAATGAACAGGATGATGTTCTAGGTAAGAGACCTTCCTTTCTGTGTTCCTTATACAATGGCAGAAGAATTTCGGATATTTTGGCCCAGCTATCTCAACTGCTAAAAAAAATCATGGGTTTTGTTTCAAAATTTGCAAAACCGCAATTGTTTTTTTTAAAATGTTCATATAGTTTTATTGTACAGTATATTTGAAATGTTTTAGAGCTATGGCAAAAATTTAAAAAGGTCTTTCATTAATAAAAATGAAGGAAAAGGAAAATAGGATTTCCCCTGAAAGCTGCTTCCCTCTCTATTGATCGAGGAAACCACCCTTTCATTTTTTTTTAATTTGCTTTAAAAAAAACAACAGTCAAATATTTTGAAGTTTTTCTTAAACGCAGAACTTTTCTATTAAAGTCAGAAGAAGCCAAAATCACTGCTGCTAGTTTCTGCATTAGAAGTTAGACATTTTGCTGCAGTATTATTTTCCCGTGCTCACCCTCAAACTTCTTTGCTTATTGTTGTAAGAAATGGTGCTTTTAATGAAGGTCTCTCTCTCTCTGCCCTTTGAAGTGTACCTGGGAGGACCACTCTTCTGCATGCATTCCTAGCCTACACGCACTGCCCTTTCTGACCTCTGGAATCCGTCATTGACCCTTTGCCTTTTGTCACTTTGCCACTCAGTGCAGTATAAATTTCCTTTGCAGTTGATGCCGCTGGAGTAACCAAGTCAGATAGTGACGGTGCCCCTGTGCCTGGCCCACCAGAGGTGAGGAAACCCATGCCTGCAACACAGCATTCCTATTTCACTACTTTCAGCTACTGTGGCCCCAAGCCGTTGGAGAGGGCTTGTGATGACTACTGTTGTCATAGCCTTAGCTAATTTTTCATAACTTGGCTGCAGTACATGGCCACATTTAACTCCCCTCCCCCCATCCCACTTGGATGATATGCGTCACCTCCCTCAATAGATCTCGTCCTCACAGTTCCTTGTGTATCTTTCCGTAGGTTGGCTCAGAAGGGCTCTCTGGGTCGTGCCGCATTCATGCCCTTTTCCTGATCCTCCACAGTGGCAACATCCTAGACCAGGGTGTAGGAGAACCAGGCTCCAAACAGGCTGATGTGCATACGTTCACTGCCACCTTGGACTCCGTCACCCGACTGCACTTTCCTGAAGCACTGGGGCACATAGCATTACGCCTAGTGCCCTGCCCACCAATCTGCGCTGCTGCCTATGCCCTGGTCTCCAAGTAGGAAGCATGTTT
Source organism: Trimeresurus albolabris (assembly GCA_032467975.1). Lineage (NCBI taxonomy): Eukaryota > Metazoa > Chordata > Lepidosauria > Squamata > Viperidae > Trimeresurus > Trimeresurus albolabris. Next base: position 47,090 of record JANHFS010006512.1, on the reverse strand, counting down.
TTTCAAGCTGCTGAATACTTGATGCGAGTAGTGCTATTGGGCTGTCTGCCTGAAAAAAACAAGAATTGCAGGCAACTAGAGTGTGAAGGAGCTTAGTGAGGGCAGTGGTACCTGCTCCATCAATAGTAGTAGTAGTTGTTGTTTTTGTTGTTGTTATTGTTGTTGTTCTGGACTCTAGAAGAAAATACAATATGCCATACATGCCGTACCCTTGTTCTTTGCCCTAGCTTGTGTATAGTGGAGTCAAGTAAAGCACTTGAAGTATGTGATGTGCCACTCAGAGCAAGTACCCAAGAAAGTGAACTTTGCTTTGGGCAAACACTGGAGATTGCTGGACAGGACTTTTCAGTGTTAGTCTCTCTTTCTTCAGCTGCTCAGAGCACTGAATATTGGGCTACACTCTTACTACAGGCCTTAATTTCAAATGATTGCTGGCCCATGGCCATTTCTTAAACTCTATGTAGAGAATGCCTGCGTTTGTCATTGGCACGGTAGATGATTGGTCTTTTAGTCCCCAGACATGTATATAAAAATACGTGATTGGGTCATTATACATGGGAGGTAATTTCTTAGCTCTCTACAAAGACATAAGTTGCCTCTGTTTTAGATTGGTTCTTGACGTTCTTTTCAACTTGACGTTCCTTTCAACTCCTTTCCTAGACTCAGTCCCTACAGCCACGATGGCGACAGTCTGTCCAGTAGCCAAGATCACATCCCACTGGCTGCTTTGCCTCTGCTTGCAACCTCTTCCGGCAGTTATCAGAGTGCCGTGGCAACCGTCATTTCCCGCACCAACCAGGCCTATGCCAGTTTCATCCATTCCCCTGACGGTACAGGCTTCTGTGGCCAGGTTAGATTTCCTGCAATTTTCAGAGCTGGTATAGAAAGTTGGATGCAGAAAGCTAGAACACGGGGGTGGGGGGGGGAGAATCTTTATTTCCTGTGGGTCCACATGTCTCCAGTGGAACAGATATTTAGATCTGCATCCTGTTCTGTTTTTTTCCTTTTAAAATAGAGCTGCAATGTTTATTGGAAAAAGTATTTCAGAAAACATTGGGACAATAGAAACAGAGACCATAGGGATGACAATAGAAATCAAGCTTTTGGATATGGAAATTGCTACTTTACAAAGATCCTTTTTTTTAACAACATTAATATTTGCAAGATGTCTGAGACCACCATAACAATCATAGCAGTTGAGGTCTTCAGATCCCTTATGATTTCAAGGTTATGTATTTCCCCACAACCTTAACAACTAGAAGCCTATTCTCGTCTGACCACGCAACGGTTGTGCACTGTGCAGAATTAAAAAGTTATTTTCTCATTTTAGAAATTAGAAAATTTCTAATGTAGTCATTAGTAATTTTCTGATTTCATGGCTGGCTAGAGACTTCTTGGAGTTGAAGTTCACACATCTTAAAGTTGCCATGTTTGGGAAATGCTCCTCTAGTGTGCATTATATTTACCCGGTAGTTTTTTGGGGACATGGTGTAGAGCAAAGGGTTCTTGAATATAAACTCTTGTAGACTTCCTCAGCTACTCCACTCACAACCCATTGTAGAGAAGAGGCAGAATATGTCTTTTGGGTCCGTTCTTGAAAATTTGGCAAGAAAACATGCTGATGCCTTGAGCTTCTTCTATTAGCAGTTCATTTTTGTCTCCCTCAACAGGTGCTGCTGATTGGAGACTGTGTTGGGGGTATCCTGACCTTTGATGCCCTTTGCCATAGTCGTGCTGGTGGGTCAGGCAGTCACGGGAGCAGCCGTCGTGGCAGCATGGTCAGTTCCCAAGCCCTGGGATCCCTCTCCTTGCCTCCTCCTCAGTTCTAAAATGGGCAAATGGAGAGACTAGTTGCATACTGACGAGGTGAACTGAAAATGGATGAAGAGGAGAAATATTTTCTTCTGACTTCATTCTAGAGATGAACTGCCCAAGTATGTCTGCTCTAGAATATGATGTAGCATCTATGATGCTCTAGAATATGATATCAGATCAGTCAAGTGTCCTGTTTCTTTCTGGTTGAGACCAACTACTGGGCTGGTAATATTTTTTTGTAACCAGGAGGCACAACTGTTTCAAATCCTGAGGGCTGATTAAGAGAGTGATAACTTCATAGGAGGGGCAACAGTTTGTCATGGGTGGTACTGTTTGGTTTGCTAAAAGAGGCCTCTTGTGGCTGTTGGAGTTTTATGCTGCTTGTTTTAGTGGCTACTTCACCACCAGTCATGGAAGACCATTCAGCAGCTTGCTATTAATTCTGGAATAATAAATCCAGGTAACTAACTTTCCTGTGGTCATGATCTGCCCTTCTTTGCCTAAAGAAAAGGCACTCTAATTTCCTGAACAGAAGAGAAACTTCTCAGCACTCCACGTTTCCTTCCAGAATGCTGAACTCCTGTCTCCAGAGACTTCGTTGGTGCGGGATCCACTGCTCAAGAAGCCAGAAACATTGGGGGGGATTGGCCGTGCCAGTCCTGAGCCAGGAGTACTTCCTCCTACTCCGAAATATTGTGACAGTGTAGCTCCAGAGAGTGACACTTTACATCAGCAGCAGCAAATCTTGTCCAGGTGAGAGCTTAAGGAACCCAAGGCTACAAAGCCAAGATGACTATTAGCTATCAGTTTCCAGTAATCTGATCTGCTTGTTTGCCAATTGGGAACAGGAAGTCAATTCTAAAGAATTTCTCTAACGCTAAAGGGCATACCCTAAGGAGTCTGTTAAATTTTTCACTCTTAGAGGAAAAGTAATAAAAGCACAGGTGCACAAAATAGAGTCTTCAAGAAGTTGCTGAATCTCAACTCCCAGAAGCTAAGACATTAGAATTGTTAATAGTGAGTGACAATGTTGTATTCTGTAATGCTGACAAAAGGTGAAAAAACAGACAAGAAGAGGATGACCAAGAGCAAGATGGATGGGCTCAAGTACAGTAACAATGGCTGCACCTTTGGAAGACCTGAAGGATCAGGTTAGGGGAGGATCCCCCCTTGAGAAAAATATGTTTATTTGGCCACTAAGAGTTGATAACTGACTTGGTGGTGTATAATAACAAATATTGAGAGTGGTAGTTCAGGAGCATTTGAAGACTCATATGTTGTGCTTCATGGGAATCATCCCAAACGGTCTCCCTTTCCAAGAAAAGTAGAATTTTAAAAGAGAGTTATGCTATTCCTTGGTTGTGTAAGAGATTGCTGTGATAATAAGGCTGTAAAGTTTACTGGAGTTGTGCAGTACACAGATCTAAACTAGGTAAAGGTGCTTTGTATCTAGCACAGATGTTTTTGCTATGCTGGGTGGCTATTCCTTAAAATCATGCATTTCTTAGGGCTTGCAAGGGACCACACAACTCATTCCCACAGTAAGTGTGACCCTCCTGGATTCCCAGTATTCTTTCCCACTTCAGATCCAAATGCTGTATGTCTGACATTAACCGCATGAAGGATGCTGGGAATTGTAGTTCAGCAATTCTGAATCAACTGGGCCAGAGAAGAAGCTTCTTCAGAATGAAGGATTTCTGTCATTAATTTTAATTTCCACCCAATAAGTGTTATACGCTTATTAAATTTCTTCTCTTTCCTTTTTATAATTGTTACTGATTTTCTGTTTATAATCATGCGTCCTTAGTTTCTTTAGAAATTAAAGTGGCTGGACAAATGTAATTTGTGGAGTATTTGGACTTGGTTGAGGGCTATTTGTATTTTTCAGCAGGGACATGATTTTTTTTTTTCCCTCTTGCCTTTAGCCTGCAATCTAGCCTGCCTGCCTCAGAAACAGAAGGAGACCCTCGACGTAGCAGTAACTCTTCCTCTTCGTTGGTGGAGACTTTTGAAGGGCCTAGCATGGTTGGGAAGCTGGAGTTTAAAGTGTCTGGTTTTTTCTTATTTGGCTCCCCTCTGGGATTGGTACTTGCACTTCGTAAAACAGTAATGCCCGCCTTGGATGGTACGGAGATTTTGTTTTTCTTCCACCTTTCTGCATTTCCACATTTTCTGCTTTTCTCATCCATTGTAGACACAGCAATTTACACATTCATTTGTGTCTTTCAGTGGCTCAAATGCGGCCGTCCTGCGAACAGATCTATAACTTGTTTCATGCTGCTGACCCCTGTGCTTCCCGCCTGGAACCTCTGCTAGCTCAACAGTTTCATGCTGTGCCTCCTTTTGGGGTCCCCCGCTATCAGAAATACCCCCTGGGAGATGGATCCTCCACTTTATTAGGTGAGAAAAACTGTGAAGGCCAGGCTTGCATTAGATTGGTAGTGGACCGGAGAGCTCTGTGGCCGGACCCCGTAGGATTCTGTTGCTTCTTTTCTTTTGGAAATATGAAAGTGGGAGGCTGGGCTATAGTGTAAGGGATAGCGATGGCGAACCTTTTAGAGACCGAGTGCCCAAATACTGGCTTTGCCCCCCCATCTCTCACCCCGCCTGCCCACAAGACCACTCACCGCCTCCAGGGCCCTCCGCAGATTGTCCAGGCAACCCAGCAGTGCTATGGCGGCCCGCACTATTTTAAGGCGCATGATTTTAAGGCGCATGATTTCCATTGCTTGGGCTATGAGGGCAGAGTCTTGTCTACGCTGCCTGGTTGCCATGTCCTTTACTGCGCTGCTCTGTGTGGGCCACGCTCAAGGGCGAGTCTCCTTCAGGGGGGTTG
>JANHFS010006512.1:6913-31929 GCA_032467975.1 Trimeresurus albolabris | reverse complement strand
GAGGGCGTGGCCTCCATGGTGCTGTGGGGCTTCCTGGGCGATCTGCGGCAGGCCCTGGAGGCGGTGAGTGGCCTTGTGGGCAGGCTGGGGGGGCAGGGGGTGGAGCAGGGACGGGGCCAGTTTTTGGACACTAGGTCTCTAAAAGGTTCGCCCTCACTGCACTATTCCCTCCCTAACCTGTTGTGATTTTTCCAGGGGCAAGATATAGTTATAACCTGTCTCACCAGTATTCTTCGAACATGCATTGATGGTGACTCAAAAGGGCGTTTTTTAAAGGAAATAAATGCAAAAATGCTACAAACACAACATGCCCTTTCGTTACAGCTTTATCATAATTAGGACCAACAATATCCCCTAGATACAGTCCTTCCATCTTCATACTCTCGATAGGGTCAGGCAATTCAGATGTTAAGAACTACCGCTCCCACAACCCTTTGCTAGGAGTGACTACGGTTGAAGGGCTGCTAAGGAGAAGTAAACTGAAATATTTGGAGAACAGCAGGTTTTTAGTTTGTTCTCCATCTCTCCCTTTGCTTCTGTAGACATTGGCAAGATTCTGGTTTCATGATCATCTACGTGACAGGGCGTCCAGACATGCAGAAGCACAGAGTGGTGGCTTGGCTTACCCAGCATAATTTCCCACATGGCATTGTCTCTTTCTGTGATGGCCTCACACATGACCCTCTTCGCCAGAAAGCTGCCTTTCTACAGGGCCTTCAGCAAGAGGTATGTAACCACTTGTGTTCTTGCACAACCAGGAGAGGTGTACAATAGAGATTCTACTCTGGTGTAACTGAGGGGCTTGTGGAAAAAGCTGGAGGAGGACCACAGGAGAAAGGAGAGGGAAGAGAAGGGAAGAATGCGACTGAGGTGACCTAGTAGGGCCCAATTCTCAGAGAAAAACAGCCTCTCCTGGTTTCGTTCTAACGTTCTGCAGGCGAGGCCGCATGGCCTTGCTTATCTGGTGGCCTTGTCTCATATTCTGCCAGGTCAGGCTGTGTAACTCTGGAAGTGGGTTGGTCCATAACGGGTCTAAAGCGAGTTAAGTGTAACGTGTTACATAAGTGTGTAATAATGCATCAATTTCACCAGGCTTTTGAATAGTTAATTAGTGTTGATATTCATTTTAATTTATGGATTCGGTACTGTTATCATCTGCATTTTAATTATTTTGCGCTTGTGTATTTGCTTGAATAGGAAGGGCTTAAAATTAATTTTAAAAGGTCTTTTGCTTATTTGTCGTAGGCAGAGGTTACTATTGTAGCTGCCTACGGTTCCACCAAGGACATCTCAGTCTATAGCTCTTTGGGGCTCCCTTCATCCCAAATTTACATCGTGGGCCGGGCTGTGAAGAAATTGCAAAGCCAGTGCCAGGTATGGAGTTGGCTCAGCTATGGTCCTGCCCAGCCAGCTGAGCGACTAGGCGGCACGTGCCACATTGTGATAAGGGCCCCCTTGCAAAGGCTGTGGCTCATTTAGAAATGGGTGATTAACTGCCTTAATCTTCCTCCTTGCAGTTCCTTTCGGACGGCTACGTTGCCCATCTAGCCCAGCTGGAAGCAGCATCCCTCGCCCACTCGCCGAAGGGAACCACAAGGCCCACCTTGGGCAAAGGCAGTTATGGCTGCCCTGCTCCTGTTGACTTTCTGCGCAAGCAGAGCCAGCTGTTGCGTTCCCGGGGACAGAGCCAGGTGGAGCGAGAGGGAACAGGAAGCACCCAGCCCCGAGCCAAAATCCGGAGTGTCAGTCTGAAGCTGGAGAGTGAGGAGTAAACCCAAGAGAGAAAGTCTCTGCATTTCTTACTTGCAGCAGCTGATGCTTGGATTGGGCCTGTAGAGGCCACAGATGGGAGAGAAAGAAGCTAAGAACAACATGCAGATAGAGGGAGGGAGAGAGGGAGAGAAAGGGCTCTGCCTTGCCGAGGCCAGAAGCTGGCAGACGGTGCTGCTAGGACGAGGAGGAGGAGAGCTTCTGTACAATCCCAGAGAGTGTTCCGTTCCCATTGGACCCAGTTCTTGGCTTCTGTTTCTGGTCCTCGTTGACCTACAGTGCAGTCAGTGTTCCTGAACTCATGCCCCCCTAGGGATGGGTGGAGGGGAAGGGCACAATGGGAATCCATTCATATTCTCCCCTTATTTAAACTGTGCCATGTTTGTGAATTCCTTTTTCCAGAATGTGAGGCCCGGTAAGACTGGGTTATATCCCTTCTCCCAGCCTGTCCATAGGTGAGGCAGTGGCCCCCATGATTTCTCAAGTCTTCCCACAATCCTCTCCAGTTTAAGGTAGGCTGGGTGGTTCAGGAAAAAAAATGCATATATCTATATATCTATATATTTCCGTATAAATATATATGGATTCCAGCATGGCCATTTCACCTCCGAGGCTGAGCGCCTTGCTCCGGCCTCTACTTCAGTTCTCAGCCTTCATCCTGCCTATACCTTGTTGGTCGCTGGATATCTGCATGATACTGCCTTTCGGTGCATGTATTGTGTCCGGAATGAGAGTACGGGAGAGTCAGGTTTAAAGGTGAATCTGTACTTCCTTTCTGGACATTTGGGGGTGGGGTGGGGGTGGGATTTGCTTCACAGTGTCCAAACTGCTGGGAAGCAGAGAGGCAGAAAGAAGAACCCTGCTTTGGAGGATTTATGGGGATTTTGCGTTCTTTCAATGTGTTCACAAAACAATAAAATTTAAGTATTAAACATTGTAAATACCTCGAAGCCGTTGGGATTTTTAATTCAGCATTCTTTTAAGTAGGGATGAATGCTTCTAAACAAGAAACTAAATTCTGCCCTATAGATCTAAGTGTGTGTGTGTGTGTGTGTGTTTATAAAACACTAAAACAATAGCAAAAGGTTGGAACTTTAAAGAGGAACTCAACTTTCACTTATCTTTCTTTCTCCACTAAAATGGGAAAGGTAACAGTCGTTCCCAGCTTCCCCTGCATACCCAGAAAAGGATGCACTTCTTTCTATCAAAGCACATCTAAACTTTGCCCACTCTAATAGTTGCTGAAGTGGGTGTAGTGGAAAAGTGCTTATCTATCATCTGTTTTGCAATTCCCCAGCTGGAATATGAAAGAAAACAGGTTTATGTACTGAAGTCCCAATTTTCCAATGAAATAGACAAACCTATCACGAGTGTATGACAGTTGTGGGACTGCAAAAGCCATATTGGGAACATTGTGAATAAAATGCAAAACATATCCTTTTTCTTCTTAAATTGGAAGCTGAAATATAAATTTGTAGAAATTAAACGAGAAACTCAAAAACATGTCAGCTGATGAGTTTATGTACCACACCGTGACACATAAAATCCATGTGTAAAATATGCATGGATCAATAATGCAACATTGACTGTCAGCCCATTCAACAATAAAAAACTAACATTTCTTGGCAGCATATGTGTGGCAACATAAGGCCTTTTGTTTTTAAGTGTTCAGTTTGCTTTCATATTTTAACGTCGTCTTCAATGTTAGGAAAGCGTGCCATGAGAATTCATGAAAAAAAAAATCCAATTTTAGTACAACTTGAAATAATTCCTGTGTTCATTATTGTGAGATTCGGTGTATTCATTTAAATATTTCAGTTTGAAGGAAGGTTCATCATTTCCCCCTTTGAAACAGTCAGTGTTAGCTTTCGTTTTTTACTTTTTGACGTGCTACTTGGGGACGCACTACATCTGTGCATGCCTTTCCCTGGCATTCTGTACCAGTTCTCAGGGAAAGACCTATTGTATAAATTATCAGGAAGAGAATGTGAAACCAGTCTCCATGAAGGAAAATGTAGAACATTTTGAGGGGGGATGGGGGGGACTGTGACAACACTGTAGACTGTGACTCACCTGTTCTACTTCGCTGCCTGCCTGCCAGTTCCTCATTGTGGTTTCTGAGATTCAACTGTTTGGGCTCTGAGCCTCTGCAGCAATGCATGAAATGACCTTCCAGAGCTCAAGATCGCTTTGCTGGCACAACTGTCAGAAAATTAAACAAATGACAAAAAAAAAAAAAAGATCTCAGCAACTGAAGCCAAGAAGCCATGATTCAAGCCAGAAGCCATGATTTACAGCTAGATGAGCCCCATATTGGAGGTGAAATTAGGGATAAGTTCTACAATGTTTGTACTACTAATCCCTTTCTAGATCTTGAGCTAGTACTAGTTGTAGAACAAGCAAAAGTCCATTCCACTCCATTTTTGGAGTTTATGCAGCTATCTTACTGCACAGTAATTGCCCTTGTCTCTGGAATCAATCCTATGTTCTCTGGGAAAGGATGAGCAGGTTCATCCTCCAGGATCTCAAAAGAGCCATTTCCAATTTTTCCCAAGTAAGCTAAATTAACTCGGGTGGCTATAAGAAATTTCTGGAAGCGATTATTTCTGCTAAAGAAGCTAATACAAAGAGCTGACAGAACAGGAGCCAGGCTTCTGCACCGGCCATATTCACTATCTAATTTTAAATCTTTAAAACTGTTGCAGATTAAAAGTACGTATTAAATTTGGCATAAAAATGACGTGCTTAATTGTACCACGTAGAGGTTAATTGAATTTCTGTTAGGAGTCGTTGAAATGTGCAGTTTGATCAAGGATGCCTAACCTTTGCATACAGCTGTGGCTCAAAGGCAGCCAAGATGATGGATGCCAGCCTTACAATTTACACACATCCTGTATATGAATTTTGTTATCACGGAGAGAGGGATGCAGTTGAAACATTACTGTGCCTAACAGATAACTTGCAGAGCTGGTGCACGGAAAGAGAGAACATCTAATTTTTAGCAAACTATTATTTTCTGCAACTAATTTCTGAAGTGTAGGTTATCAGCTGAAGGCAGGTGTCAGTATAAAACGATACAGAGTATGTCCTACATGTCTAGAGAGATTTGCAATCTCCCAGGTCATAGCTGTCCCAAACTTGCTGTTTTCCAAAAGGCAACTGGACTTCTTGTTTTTTTTTTCCTTTGAAAATGCTTTTAAATGTTTCACTTCTCATCCAAGAAGCTTCTTCATCTCATTCTTGGATGAGAACTGAAAAGTTTTTTTGTTTTGTTTTTTAAAGTCCAATTGCCTTTTGGAAAAAAGCACCTTTGGGATAATATATTATAGTTTCAATGATAGGCTGTAGAATTAATTTTTGGCCTGAATTTCTCTAGATTTAGAGACTATAAGCTACACCCAGCTGTTGGCAAATGTATAACTTTACTAATTGTGATATTTAATTTAATTATTAAACCTTGTGTTATGTATTAAAATTACTAACTGCCATGAGTGGAAAGGAGAATAGAAATTAAGAAATACGGAGTTTGACCAGCTTCGGTGTTCATATGGCTGGTCAGTGTGATTTCCAGGTGTTGCGTGTTCTCAGTTCCTTTTTCCTTATCTCTATCACCTATTCTATTTTAATGTCACCTTTGCTCAGAATACAGCATCTCCTGATTATTTTATTTACACAAGGGAGAAGTGAAAGCAATGTCAATAAGTAACAGGAGGATCAGGACACCAAGGATTGTCTGAAATTATGTTTCTATTACACATGGGATCTAGTGTACAGCAGTCATTCTTAGTCCTCAGAGGCAGTCCTCTGCCTCTCCTTTTTTCTCCTTTTTCAAGAAATGGACTTGGTCCAGTTGAGCCAACTGAGTTGTGCTATAAGGAGATTTGCTGATGTGGGACTTTTAGAGTTTCACTGATCACCCAAGATTCCAACAGCACCAGTGACAAACAAGGTGATATATTCTCCAAGTGCCTATAGGAGACCAGTTGTATCAAGCGCCTAGGTTGGATCGTTGTAGTTTATTTCCCCTCCTACCAGAGATTTATAGCAGCTATTAGTCTAAAACTCACCAAAGGGTGATCTGTCTCTGAGAAGACTTAGAGAGACCTCCTTCATGTTTGCTGGCTCCAACTGAACAAAATACCATATCCGACATACTGTATATCCTGTTGCCAGATAAAAACTAGGACAGGCCCATGACCAACATGACAAACTGGAGACTCTGAAACACTTGGGATAAGTGCAACCTTTACTTATTGGAGTGCTTCAAGTCAAAAGGCCCACGATCACTCATTGCCCCCATAGATCTTACCACAGTTAGCTCAGGCAGAGAGACTCGTCCAACCAGCAAATACTGAAATTTGCAGACTGTTGAAAGAGGCTTTGCTGGTGGAATTTCTACTGAGTGCAGCCATTCCATAACTTGACCTCCCATCCAAGCTGCTGCATCTGAGTAATCCAGCTAGCAGAGCTAAGAGAGCTTAACTCCCCCCTTTTTCTCAACTAAATCTCTGTCATGTATCCAGGTCAGTGCTTTCAGCCAAAATTAAATTCTGGATAATAGGTGTTTTCCAAAAACTGATGTGACTATAAAAAAATAGAAGCTTGAATTACAGAGGAAGACATTAAATTCAAATCATGCAACAGGTTCCTTGCTGGATAATTTGAAGAATGTTATATTGTCTTTCCCCCTTTCCTGCTACCTCTTAACTGTCTTGCAATGAAACAATTGAAGGTATCCTCAATAGAAATAATATGCTTTGAAGAGCCCATTTATCCCTATTATTTTTATCTCATGCTATCAAAAAATAAAACAGGCATTTGATGTTTCTTCATTAGAGCTTATGGATTGAATCTTAGTGGCTTGAATCGTTAAGTTTGCTTTTGAATTTTAAAACACAAACCGGAATCAAATCATGCCTTTTGAATACCAGATCTCCAAACTGAATCAAATTAGGGCAGCTAAGTCACATAAGAACTCTGCATTGATTTGTTTGATGATCCGTTTGTTTGTTTTCTTGGTTGTCCATTCTCAAGAGTCTTCAGCACCAAACTCTTTCTAGTCAGTTTCTAGTAGATTTCACAATTATTGGGAAGGAGTGGAACAGCAGCAGCAGCAATTTAGTTTTATTTCCACTGTATATATAAGTAGTATGCACGTAACACTTGCCTCATCCTATCTCCCAAACCCCAGGCCGAAATGTGCTATTCAGTATTTTTTGCATACACATATAGATATGCAATTACTATATGGTTAAAGCTATTGTGAAAAGCATACACTTCCATGTTGTTCCAGCACTATATCTAGCAGGGACTTTCAAACGGAATAAAGGAATGGTACTTTCACAGCAGGGGTGGTTTCTTCATGTATCTGCTATTTTCCCCCCAAAGTTCAAATGGACAAAACATGGACTGAAAATGCAGAGGGAGGGAGTTGTTAATAATTGTATGTATATAGGTATGTAGGTAATGTATCCATGTATGTACGTGGAATGGTGATGGTGTAGGGTTTAGGGAGTTATTATTCCAGAAGCTCTGTTAGTTTGAGTTGGATACTACCTGTAGTCTTTTTTAAAAGTCTTCTTGGTTAACAAATGGTAGGAGAACTACCTGATTCCCTGACTGATGTCAGTGCTTTGAGTCTGGCACAAATGATGATCATTGAAGGAAGCCTTCAAATTGATTTGTGATGGGTTGAAGATAGAAAGAAGGCAAAAATTATGATGTAGTGGAGTGCCCAGTGCCTGAGCAATAGTTTATGCTTTGTTGCAGTTTTTAGGATTGTTGAAGAGTGAGATCGGAACTTTAATCCAGTGGACAAAAACAATAGATATTTTAACTTAGGTAAAGGTAAAGGAGTCCCTACAGATTTTATTCCGTTAGTCTTTGCCGACTAAAAGGGGTGTTCCTCTCCATTTCAAGGCCATTGGGCCAGCGCTGTTCTAAGATATTACCTCAGTCCTGTGGCCAGCATGATGTCATGGAGCACTGTTACCTTCCCCCTGAAGAGGTACCTATCTATTTGCATTTGCATGCTTTTGTAATCCTAGGTTAATAGGAGCTGGAGCAAGGATGGGAGCTCAAACCTAGGCTGCCAGCTTTCCAGCTGAAAAGCTCAGTGCCTTAACCACTGAGCCACCACCCCTATTTTAATTTAGAAGCCTCTAAAAAAGTTTCCAACTTGATGCTTAGAGAGAAAGCGATGGCCTACTGAATCCCACAATTCATTTCTATTGTCAGCTAGAGAATGACGTTTATTTTTTAAAATAAATATAGGAAGAAACTGAACTATGCTGTAGGGAAAAAAATTACATTTCTTTTCTTAATCAGCTATTTGTTTGCCTACAGCAGTGCTTCTTAAACTTTTTCCTCTCGGGATGCCTTCCCACTTTTAAAAATTATGGAGGCCCCCAAAAGAGTTTTTGTTTTTACGAGTTATATTTATCATAATAAAATTAAAATGGATGTATTTGCTGCTACTGCTTCTCATGGTTGCTTAATGGGATTTTAGTATTCCATTATTTTTCAACCTAGGCTGGCAAATAAATTTGATTTTAAGTACCTCTGAAACACTGGGCTACTGTAATCAAATGATCGTTTCAATCTCTGCTAGCGTCATTGCTTCATGGTGAGGAATATGCTTTTCCTGCCATCTTTTCCTGGCACAGTTCCCGACAGCTCCAGCTGAAAAACAAATGGGAGCAAAGGACAGGGGAACGTCTGTCTAAAAACTCTGGGGAACCAGAAAGTTGATAACCTCCTGGCGTGTTTAGCCTCATATGATCTGTCCCATGGGGCCTGGAGTGCAAGATTGCACTTTGGGTTTGACTGCTGTTTTGTTTATTCTCCAAAGCAAAATTATCTTCAACTTAACAGTCAAGAGGTCACGAGACACCTCTGCACTTCCATTAATAAACTTAGTTGTAGCACATAATTTGTTAATGTTCAGTGTAACGTGGATCAAAGTATCTTCTTTAAACATTTCTAGGAACTCTGGTCCAATTGGCTATTTAACTGTTGAGTTGCATTGAAATATTTCGTGGCTGTATTTCCCAATAAGCAAAACCCATAAACCATGATTTACCAACTACATTGATCAATCCAGCCAGTGATCTAGTTGAGAAAATCTACCCAGCTGTCTTAGTTGCTGCACTGCTGCCACCCCAATAAACTCAAGTTTTCTCACTCTGGATAAGAACTGGTCCAAGCCTCCATGGGTAGGACTTCTGATTCTTGAGCACTCGAGAGGAAGAACAAACAAGTGGTCTGTATTTGTGATAGCAACATTGTCTTCCTTGGGCAGACATGCATACATACATACAAAAGTGAGGCGCAGGCTACAACATTATGGGGTTAGCCGCTACATCCTTTCAAAGTAATTTCCTCATCTGCCAGAAACCAGGGTTTCCGTTTTTAGCAATAAGGAAGGAAAAGCCGAAGTTCTGGTTCCTGGAAAATGAAAGGGCTCTTGATTTAGCAAAAACCACTTTGCTTCAGCACTAATTGAACTCTGCTAGAGCACCTTCCTAAAATTTGTATTGCTTGCGACAGGAAAGTTTGAAGTAGCATTAAAGGAAGAAAAGAATCTGCTTCTGGGATCAAACATTTGGTTCAATCGGATAAAAAGGGCTGTAGTTAAATAGAAGGTAGGAAAATGGAAAGAAAAGGTTGAACCTAGAATAGAAAAGGAAAGAGATGGTTACTGGTTGCCAGAATGCCTCCAGTTAATGGAGAGATGCATACACATTAAGATTGGGCATCTTGGAACTATTTAAACCTTTGTTAGAGTTTCCATCGCTTTTGTCACTCTTCTCCATCCTTAGGGTACCAGTTTTTGAGTAACTAGAAAGCTCTTTTCTCAGACTATAGAGTGCTATAGAACAGACTTTTTGGAACAGACCAGCCCTCTAATTAAGGAGCGAGTAGTAGGGTAGTAGGCCTAATGTCTTCTCAGAATTAGGTTTCACAGATTCCAGCAGGGTCTTCCAATAAAGATCAACAGAATGATTGCATTGCAACTTGTTCCCTGCAGCCATTTCCTCTCCCATTCTTGCTACTTTATGCATTTAAAGGCAGTATGTGTCAAAACAAGCTTAAATTAAACCCCAATACAGAATTGCTTTTTGTAAGGGATCAATCTGACCCAGTTCCACTTCTAAGATTGGTTTGGGATGGTGTCACCTTCCCTTTTAGAGCAGAACCGTGTTTTGGGTGTCCTCTTAGACTCAGTTCCTGCTTAAGGAGATAGAGACTGAAGCCAAGGCAAATAAATTGCCAAGCTTTAGTTTGTGCTCAAGTTGCAGACCTTCCTAGTCTGGGAAGTCAGTTATGCCCCCATCACCCTGTTTGAATCACAGATTCATGCAGGTCTAATGCATTATAACTAACTCCTCCAATACCTTCCATTTAAGCTATATCTCTGCTATTCCAATTGTTCTATGAGTGCTGAAAACACCTTCTTGCCATAAAGAGCAAGTGGTTGCTAAAAAGGCTGAGCTGGCTGAGGTCTTAGCAGATTGTGTATATGTTACGTTGTTTGCCTATTTCTTGCGGTATTGCAACCATTAGGAGACTTGACTTGATCTCTATATATGAGATGACAGTTGGATGAATCTGCTATTATGTAAATACTACATGTGCAAAACACAAATTTAATATTGGTTGATGGATAACGGTAATGTAGGTAGGTAGTATATTAGTAATGTTGCAAAGGTTTGAAGAAAGCTGGAGTAGTGGGGAGATCTGTATAATAGTGCCAGTCTATATACGTTTTTAAATTAAGTTCTAGTTTGATGGCCTTTCCTTCCTTCCTTCCTTCCTTCCTTCCTTCCTTCCTTCCTTCCTTCCTTCCTTCCTTCCTTCCTTCCTTCCTTCCTTCCGTCTTTCTTTCTTTCTTTCTTTCTTTCTTTCTTTCTTTCTTTCTTAACATTTTATTAAGATGTAAAGGAAAATACAAAATACAAAGCAAATAGGACATAATGGGGAGGAAAAAGGGAGAAGAAAGTGAGGGAAATGGAGGGGAAAAAAAGAGATTGACTTCCGACTTCCCCTGTTGCAGTAGAATAGAGCATTAACGTCAAGCCTCGACTTTTTACTTTTCACAATAGTAAAAACAAGCCATTTCTGTAACAACAAATCAATCTAATCAGTGAAATCAAAGTTTCATTCTTTTCCACCTCAAGCACATAACCCAGAAGCGGTCTCCATGTAGAAACGAAGGTACCTGTATTCTTTTCTTTAATCAAAACAGTCAATTTTGCCATCTCTGCCAAAAATTGGGCTTTATTTCTGTAGATTTAAGACTTTCCTATACTGTGGAGACTGCTTGGGTAACATATGTGGAACAACCTGCCTCCAGAAGCGGTGAATGCTCCAACACTGGAAGTTTTTAAGAAGAAACTGGACAGCCATTTGACTGGGTTTCCTGCCTGAACAAGGGGTTGGACTTGATGACCTCCAAGGTCCCTTCCAACTTTATTATTATTATTATTGTTGTTGTTGTTGTTGTTGTTATTATCAGTTTTCAGCCCAAAGTCCCAATCAGCTGGGCAATGCCACCAGTGAAGATAATGTACCTATTTATTTAACCTGTTACAAACAAAATTAGAAAAACTGCAATTTCTATAGCAGGGGTCCTCAATCTTGGCAACTTTAAGCTGGCTGAGGAATTCTGGGAGTTGAAGTCCACAAGTCTTGCCAAGATTGGATCCCCCTGGGTTAAAGGTACATGAGCTAAAAATCAGAAGACACAAGTACTTCCCTAGGCACAAAGCTACTGTATAGGTGACTTTGGGCTCGTCTCCACCTCTCAAGTCCTCGGAAAAAGAAGCCAAGGGCAAACCACCTCTGATAATTGCTTGGACTTGTCCAGACAGGTGCCCAAAGTCAACACTGGCTTGAAGGCACCCAAACATAGCCACACATAAAATAAAAACCCTAATACCATTGGTCAATTATTTTTATTTGATAATCTCAGAATGCCATCTGAAATACACAATTAAACAGAATGCTATGCAACAAAGAAGAATTACAATGAGATTCATCAAAATTGAATCCCTAACTCTCGCCCCATCCAAGTTATTTAAGACTATCAAAGGATTTATAACCCTGCTCAATTCAGAAGGTAATCCGATATGTTTTTATTTGGATTTCTAAGGAAAATAAGCACACTGCCTGCACTGCACTCAGGCTAATTATATGATATTCTTAAAAAAAAAACAAGAGGTAGAATATCCATATTATGTCTAATATTCAGCACAGAAATACTTCAGGAACGAGACTGAACAAAACAGGAGTGG
This sequence comes from Trimeresurus albolabris, assembly GCA_032467975.1. Taxonomy (NCBI): domain Eukaryota; kingdom Metazoa; phylum Chordata; class Lepidosauria; order Squamata; family Viperidae; genus Trimeresurus; species Trimeresurus albolabris. The sequence goes on along the minus strand of JANHFS010006512.1, from coordinate 19,864 downwards.
GCACCTTTGTGCGATGACCCTATCTTTTAAGAAAGATTTTGCATCTGATTGGAAGAGCCATTCACTGCTTCTCCCAAATCCTGCTTTGGTGGTGACTATAGCTGATCATTATAGGAGGGAATTGTCCAACATATATGAAGAGGAAATAGTTGAGCAAAGGTAGCCAAGGTCTCTTATAACCTTTAGGACTTGAGCTAATGGTAGAACTGCATAGATCCTCTCCAAAATGTCTGTGTTCATCCTTTCCTTTTTCTTCAACCCTGCAGGAGACGGAGTCCCACAATGGACTTTTACCATTCTCCTTTCCATCACGGCCTACAGGGTCTTTTCGGCTCCTATCGTGTCTTGGCTGCTTGGTAAGAATGGGAAAAGCTGCCATTTGCAGAAGGTGAAGGGAACAAAGAACTATGCTGATATGGGAATCATCAACTCCAGTTGAACCTTGGAGAACTTCCAAGTGATGCTCAAAACGGGTTGAGTTTTGAGATGCAGTGGACAAAACACCAGGCAATCCTGGCTTACAATTGGCACATATCCCAGATCAAATTTTTCATGAATCATTGAAATAGTCTTGTGAATTTAATTAAGCTCAGGAATTTAATACATTCTGATCTACATTTTGCTCCATGGCAGAAAACACAGTTATTATGCAGGGCAAATGTTAACTTCAGAAAAGGAAAGATTAGATTTGGAGAATAGTGTAGAATGGTATTTCTCAACCCAGCAACTTTAACTTATGTGGACTTCAACTCCCAGAATTCCCCAGCCAGCATGGATTCTGGGAGTTGAAGTTCACATGTTTTAAAAGTGTAGAGCAGGGGTCTGTGGACTGGTACCGGTCCATGGCATGTCAGCAACTGGTCCACATAAACAAGCAAAGCCCCATCCGTGGGATACAGGCATCACACAGAACCATGCATTCTGCGGTCCATGGAAAAACCTTTCTCCATAGAACCGGTCCCTGGTGCCCAAAAGATTGGGGACCTCTGGTGTACAGGGTGGGAGTATCCCCAACCTGAACTACAATTCCCAACAGTTCTATTCTCCACTTTTAAAAATATATTCCCTCGGCTTTAGCTGTTCAGAGATTTGTTTCAAATACCTGTGCAGAACTTTTAAGATTTCCAGGATTCACAGAAAAGATTCCAGTCTTTGTCACCAATCATATATTTTTCCACCAACTTATTTCTGAATTTTCTATCTCTAAGCACCTGTTATTGAGGTAAAGGAAGGCATGTTCTATGATGGAGAAGACATTCCCATAAATCAACACATATCCTTAAAGATTGTAAGAGTTCCTAGAAGAAATATATTCTGGACGTTCTTCTCACTGATCCAGTGATGATGCATGTGCTTTGCATCCAGAAGCTCCTTAGGTCAGTCTCTGACTCTCCAGGAAGACTCCTGACCTTCTGGAGAAGAGCTAGTAATTATTGTAACCACTGAGATGACTCTGTATAAGACACCTTCTTACGTTCCAAAAAATCAAAGGATTAGGCCAGCTCTTGCCTAAGAACTTGGATAGCTCTTAGTATAGTATGGGGGTCTTCAAACTTAGCCCTTTTATGACTTGCGGACTTCATCTCCCAGAATTCCTCAGCCAGACATGCTGGCGGAGGAATTCTGGGAGTTGAAATCTACAAGTCATAAAAGGGCAAGTTTGAAGATCCCTGGTATAGTAGGTAATAATAAAATCAACCATATAATTCAGTACAAAACAAGTGGATTTTAGGCAAGAGATGTCAGTGAATCTCTATGATTACATGTATATGATTATAGATGTTGGAATTGGTTACCTGATTACAGTGGTAACTTGTAGCAACTGAAATAAAATTAGCACCAATCTAGAAAGTCCTTTGTTTTGATTCAACATGACTCATCCTTAATCTTCTGCAGTGATTGCCACGAGAACGATCGCCATTCTGCTCTCCATTTGGCCTCACTCTTTTTCTTTCCAATCTCCTACAGATTGTCTACTGTGTGAAATTTCATCTGTCTGTTCCTGTAAGTGACGAGGTAAAAAGAAGCCACAGTATGCTCTAAGGCAGTGATGGCGAACCTTTATAGACCGAGTGCCCAAACCACAATCCAAAACCCACTTATTTATTGCAAAGTGCCAGGGCTGCATCAGCGTTGTGCCCTTGGGGGGGCAGGGAGGCACCTGAGTACCGCCTCTGGCATGCAAAAACCGGTGGCGCAAAAATGGACCACAATGCTGCAAGGTGCAAAAATGGCTGCCTCCACACCGCAGAGTGCAAATAGAAGGCACTGCACCACACAAGAATGGGGCAGGGGTAGTGAGTATCACACAGGCACTAGCCCTGCCCCATTTGCAATACGTGCGTGCTCGTGGCCTCATGGACGCGTGTAAAATGCTACTCAGCCGCTTCGCCTCCTTTATGCTGGATGGGGCTCCTGCTCCAGGTGACGGTGGCGGCCTGATGGACCTGCTGCTGGTGGCGGTGGTGCGTGTGCCAACAGAGAGGGCTCTGAGTGCCGCCTCTGGCACCCGTGCCATAGGTTCGCCACCACTGACCTATATGATCTTCTATAAAAATGTCCAATTCCAGTCCATTTCAACTGACTGATGTCTAAAATGTCAGGGTATACTCAGTTCATATCCACTTTTTTGTGTTGACCTCTTCATACTTCTTGCACTTTCTGTGCTACTTTTCCAGCTTTGGATCTTTTCCTGCATGGCAACATGAGCAACTAGACATCTCAAAGATTTTTATTTAGCTATGTTATAAACACCATTAATATTCTGACAAATTCTCAGCTCTTCCTCAATAGTATTAGTATTCTGACAAATTCTCAGCTCTTCCTCAATAGCATATTGTGCCATTTGACCTGAAAGGCACTCATCCAAAGCTATATTGACAATAGTTTTACAGTGTCTCTTCATATGGTTTTCTTGGTAAATACAGCTTTACCATTGCTTTCTCCTTCACAATATGAAATTATATGTTTGCTGATGCCATTACAATGATCATCTGTGCTAGTATTTTCATGTATTGCTGTTGCCTAACAGGTGCCTGCTTGATTTAGCTGGACAACTGAGATGGCTTTCAGGTTTTGGGTGACCCTTCCGGGATTTTATATTGTTAATAATACATTCTTGATATACACTGTCAATATTCTTCACGTATTCCTCCTTGGAACACCACAATAAGCAGCACAACAGGATTTCAGGGGATTTTCTAACTACTTGTATGTATTTTTTTCTAAAGCATTGTATTAGATATTTTGACATAAGGATTTTGCACTAGCTTAAAATTTCTACTACTTCATATTCTCACAATGCCAATAGTGTTAAAGAGTTAAACTAATTTTAATCTGTCTCAGCTGAGCTTAACATGGTTGTGTAGCTCTTGTTGTTACTGCTCATTGGAGGAAACTTTTGACCCACTTCATCTTTCCTTCTGATATCTAAACTAGAAATTCTAGAAGGAAAATGCTGAATGAAGATCTTGCGTGTCCTGTTTCATAGAACAAGCTAAAGGAACTGATGAGGAATTTACAAGATTTATTCTAAAGTGTGTTTTCAGGACTAGTCTAGCCATAGATCAGACCAATCAGCCCCCAGGATACCCCCAGGATACCTCCCCCAGACAGGAGGCCAGTCAATCTTCTCAGTTGCCTGGTGGTCTTCAGACCACCTTGCCTCTTAAGATGCCAGCCCTATTTGCTGGTGAAATGTCATATAATCTCTTGTCTAGACCAGATTTAGATATAAGCCATGAAAGTCTACACAAAACTCGCTTCGGAAGTAACTTTTGGTAGTTGAAATTTTAACATTTTGTGCTGCATTTTTATGTACGTATGCATAATTATTAATCTTTCCTATTGTAAGGTTTCAGCGACAGGCTGAAAACTATGGTAGATAGAATCATGTTTTTTGTAATAAAAAGTATGTGTATGGGAAATTTCATCAGAAAGCTTTTAAGATGTTAAAAACAACAGTTAAAAGCAGCAGTTTGCTTCTTGAAGAACAAAGAATGGCTGTTTGCATGCATCTACAGAATGCATATACTTTGGTGTTGACTCCCGGTGACTGCCTAGACTAGTCCCTGCAATTTTCTTGTTAAGAAGTCAGAATTGGTTTGCTATTGCCTTCGTCCTGGGACTGAGAGTGAGTGGCCCAAGGTCATTCAGGTAGCTTCATGCCAAAGTGGAACTAAAACTCCTGATTTCTAGCCTGGCATCTTAACCACTATACAGTCTGCTTTTCATGGGCTTATGAATGTAATAAATGTAGAGGTTTTGCCATGAGCGTCTGTGAGGATTTATAATACCTAGCAGAGTTTATTTTATGACTTAAAGCTCTGTGCTTTTTTGAGGGGGGGGGGGCCTTTAAACAGCAGAAGTACTTGGAAAGTACAAATTATAGTGATGATCAGGTGACATCCATGCAGTGAATTGATTGCATGGATACAATTGAAGGAAGAAATGGTGATACACTTAATAAATACATTTTACTCTTTTTTTAATCTATCTATATTATTATTATTTCATTTTAATCTCTGAGTCCAGTTTTCAAAATCCCACATTTTGCTCATTCCTTAGAAGGAGTAGAAGTTAATCGTACAGATAAAAGGTGTGTGGTTAGATTAAATATGTTTCTTTTTTGCTTTTGTTAATAATAGAGTACTTGAGAATTTTCCCACAGATACATAGTAGAACTCAGACACAGGAAATACAAGTCCTCTTTTGATTCTTAAGCAAAATGTTTAATGCCATGTAAATTTTAGCCTCCAGGTCTCTGAATGCACTGTTTAATGTGGTTTGGATTGCATAGTATTTTGTATGAAGCTTACTAATAAAATGCATGTTAATATATTGGGGAAGTATCTGCAACAGTCTTTAAATAAAATGATCAATATTGTAATACTGATTTTATTACAATTTGATATTAGATCTCTTCGAAATTTAAAACAAAAGCATAAAGCCAAAGTTGGAACTAAAAATATTACAAGATAAACTATGAGAATGGGTTCAAAAATATGCTTATAACCTTTTAAAGAGATAATGAAGAATCCAGTCCCCTTAATTCAAGGGGTATATATCAAAGATGTAGGGCAGCCAAGTGTACACATGTACAACGGCTATAGGCAAGCCTCCTCAAATACTGGCTAAAGATTGAAGAGATGGTAGAAAAGCAGAAGATTGGAAACTGACTGTGGTTGCAATCACAAATGGATTTTGTGGAAAACGTGGCTGCAAAATCTGTTTTATTGAGCTAAGAAATATAGCATAAGGCACTGAGTAGGCTGTTAGAGCCAGGGAACAGACATTGCCAACTTCTTCTAAATCTGTTGTTTCTACTTGGTCCACTAGGACTCAGCTTGATACTTGTTAATGTCAGGTTTGTCTATTATAAAACCTTGCCCATCCACGATTTGGTAACTGAAAAGCAGGCAGATCTGATGTTTATTATTGAGACTTGGCTGAGGGAGAGCACTGATGTTGCCCTTAAAGAAATTTGTTCTGCTCAGTTTCAGGTCCTGCACCAACCTTGATGCCAGAGCTGAAGAAAGGGATGTGTTGATCTTATTTCTGGTCAAGGTTGCAGTTCCAGAGGTAGCTGGATATGATTGCTTGTGTGTTCAGTTAGGTCTTTTGATGTGCTGGCTGCTGTACTGCTTGTTATGATCTCTTGCTGAGCTCCTGGACCTGGTCTGTGACCACCATCTGTTGATATTGGGGACCTCAATCTCCAGTAGAGTACAGAAGTTCATGACCTCCATGAAAACCAGAAGGGTTGTCAAAGGTTATCGCAGTGTTGATGCATGTGAGCAGTGAGATCTTTCATTTTCAAACAGTTGCTATGTGATGGGGAGGTGGAGGATATTACCATCTTCCTTTGTCATGGCTGTTCCTGATCCAGATGTGATTGATTATTCCCTACTTCTTCTAGAGCAGACATGTCAAACTCGCGACGTCCCGCAACGTATTGGGACGGTTTTGCCATTGCCCGCAATGGGGTGGGCGCAGCTTCTGGATGATTTATCCGGCCCGTGGGCTGGCAGTTTGACACCCCTATTCTAGAGAATTGGACCCTTTTGGATGGTTTGCCTCATATGCATTTGGATTTGTGTTTCCAAGCAAGTGCTTGACGATGTTCCTATGGATAATGCAGAGAAATCATTTGAGGGTCTGATTTATGCTAGAATGGGGTGCTATCTTGGGCTCTTGACGGAATAGCCCTTCAGCAGCCTATCTCTGCTGGCTGATCCCAGGAAGCTCCTTGTGGAGTCTTATTGTGGTAACTGGAACACTATGCTGCCATATTGCCTGGGCTTCCTTCTGACCTGTTAACTGCCAAGAAACTGGACTGGGTAGAATGTCCTCCACTATCTTTAGTCAGCCCTACCAGGTAGACTAAAAAATCAACTCCAAAGGAAGGCTAAAACTGCTTTTATTGAGAGTGGCTACAACGACAGTCTGATGACGCTAAACCTTCTCTCTGTTCTTAATACTCCTGTGAATAAGGTATGTATCTGTATGAGTGCCTTTGAAATATTTTGATGGACTCAATACTTGTTTCATCTCTCATTGCTTTGGTAATGGAGCATGTATATATCTATGTTATAGTCATTTTCCTTATTCTCTACACCAGGGGTGTCAAACTGCTGGCCCACGGACCGGTTGCATCATGTGGATCATGCCCACCCCAGGTTCGGCAATGCAAAAAAAGTCGTGATATGTTGCAACATATCACGTGACGCGGCGAATTTGACACCCATGCTCTACACCAGACATGTCAAACAGAAGGCCCGGGGGCCGGATGCGGCCTGTGAAGTGGTTTCATGTGGCCCGCGAAGCCATCCTGGAAACAATGAGGGAACGGCCCCCGCTGCCTTGGCCTTGGCCCTGGCCGGCCGGGAGCCAATGTACAATTTTGCGGTTGCCATCTATGCTGGAACTCATTCACTCTTAGCTCCACAAGGCCGTCTGGAAACAGCGAGGAACCAGACCCTGCCACGTTGGCCCCGCCCCCCTGGGTGCATGCTGGGGAGGTGTCACCCTTTGTGAGGAATGAAGAAATGGACCATGCCTTGGTGCTTGCCCTGGTCCCACCTCCTTCTGCCAGAGACCCTCAGATCTGTCCCACTCCTGCCTAGGCCCCCACAGGCACCCTTGACGCGAACGATGTAGAGCTGGCCACACCCACTCCATCCACGTCCACCCAGTAGGCTGCACCCACCCTGGCCACATCCACTCGGCCCCCAAGGGCAACCGCAATGCTGATGCGGCCCTCAATGAAATTGAGTTTAACACCCCTGGTTTAGAGCATTAGGAGTGTCTTTCTTTTTTAAATAATGGGGTTTTTATACTGTTACTGTGATGTGCAAAATTATAATTCATAAATGAGCACTCAGGAGTCTAATAAATAAATAAACACATACACATATACCTTCAATGGTTTTGGTTTTTGTAATTTTTGCCCACAACATTTGAGAAACTAAGCTATGCTTTAGCACTAATAAATATGTAAATTGAAACATGTTAATGTGCTTTGGGTCTTATTCTTGGAACTGACTCATATTACATATATTAGAAATTATAGTGCTTCATCTATCTTCTTCTTCAAAAAATGAGAAATTTGCCAGGCAGTTTTAGAATCTCAAGACATACTCTTGAACTCCTAAAACCTCTTTAAATACAGTGCTGAATTTTCAGAGCCTTTTATATCATGTGAGTCAGCTCAAGAGAAATCACTTCAGTCAAAGCTAATTCCAGCTCAGTATGTAAAGCATGTATATAAATTTCATAAATAAGAAACAAAGCCCCTAGTTTTGATAATCATGTACAGATTGGTCATGTTTATGCATATTCAAGGATTTGAGCATACTCCACAGTATTATTTTGCATCATGCGTATCAAAATTCATTTTAAAAATCTCCTGGTTTCAGAAGATGTTTGCCTGATAGCATTAGGGGCTTTTGTTCGAGTTATACAAGCTCAGAGCTACTTTCTACTTGCATACTTATTTGGATGTTGATCCATGCTATGTTGCATAAAATATAGGAGGAATATATTGTGTATAAAAATTGGAGGTAATTGTAAGAATTACTATTCTAGACAGTTAAATCATAGTATGTAATTTCACTAACTCCACTGATATTAATAGTAGTTGACGAAATGTCAAGCAGAGCAGCTATCCTTAATTATAATGGGCCAAGTGTAGGAGAAGATCACTTTTCAATTGTGCACACAGTAAGGAAAAATAATTTTTAAGGAGAATTACTAGATTGCTAATGAAGTATGGATTTTTCCATCTTCTAATACAACCTACTAGATACTAGTTAAATACAAAGCTGAACATCATTTAACAACCTTTATGAAAAAGTAGAAAATTCAGCCACTACCTAGAAAAAGTGCTGTGAAGCAACACACAATTATTACCTTGAATAATAAATTTAAAATATTCTTGGCACCTAAACATTTACACTATTTGCAAAATGCCAGCCTTTCCCAATTATGAATAATCCCTTGAAATCTGCTAACTATATGAGGCGCTTTTCCACTGCAATGTCTGTGCTAACCTGTTATTCAGATAAATAATCTCTGGGGATATCAGACCAGCTCCAATGCAGTGTCAGTAAAAATTCACCTTTCTGTGTAAATGAAGAAATGTCTCTGGCTGAGCTCCCAGATGACTAAACTGTGAAGGTTGGAAAACATTTTGATGCTGTTAAGAACAGAACCAAATGAAATATAAAATACAACTGGCAAAGTCAACCTATTAACTTTGCCTAAAAACATATTTATATTCAACCAAGATAGCAAAATTTAAGATGGCAATATTATTTCCCATTTGTGACCAAATCTTTTCTTTTTTATCCAAGCCAGTAACATACATACTGTACATATATACATACATACATCAACTTCATCGATTTTAGATATATATTTAAAAATAAAACAAAAGAGTTAAGTAGAGTGTTTGTTTGGTATTATTTGTAAAATCAAATAATTTTATAAATAATACCAAATTGGGGCTGGAAACAGAATATTTAATTTCATATGAGATCAATGTCTTATGAAATGCACATGAAAATGAAATTATAAAAGCAGATACAATAAGTAAATAATAATTGCCACAAATGAAAGCAAATATACATGTCCAGGATAATGTTGCAGGATCCAGTTTGAGTTGCTCAATGGGACCAGAGGTTTAGTCTTCGAAGCTTTGGGACTCATGCTGCAGCCTGTCCTCAGAGAACTTCTCTCATTTCAGAACCCTAACCCTTGACCGTCAACAAGAGTGCTAATTTACCACTACCTTACTAGGTACTTAGGAGCCGAGGACGCAGCAGCACAAGGAAACAAGAACCAATGACTTAATAGTCGGATACCAATACCCCAGTTAACAACTAAAAGCCACAACCAGGCAACACATAATAAATACTATACATAGAACAGCCCAATGCACACATTCTGGAGAGATAAAAGTTCCACAAGAATGGACTTCAGCATGAGTCCAAAAGTTTGGAAATCTGGTCCCAGTGACCAACTCAGATTGGATCCTCCAACTAATTGCCACCATTTTAATAGCATTAAAACTGTATAGAATCAGACCAAAAATTCAATGCATCCAACATTAGATTACCAAATGATGAAGCCACATAAATGCAAGTCATATAGGCCAGAGGTTCCAAACCTTTTGAGCACCAGGGACTGGCTCCGTGGAGAGAGGTTTTCCATGAACCGGAGGGGGCGTGGTTTCATGTACTGCCTGCATCCTGTGGATGGGGCTTTGCTTGTTTGTGCAGACTGGTTTCTGGCATGCTACGGCCCGGTGCTAGTCCACAGACTGGGGGTTGAGGACCCCTGAGGTAGGCAAATATTTTACCACAGAGATTCTAAGGATTCTGGAAACTGGATACCATATTGTTTCAGTGAATTCATAAATTAATAAATATATGCTTCTTTATTTTATCAACTGAAACAACAACATTTTCTGTACTGAACGGTAAAGGTTCCTCCTATCTAGTTGTTTTTGATTCTATGCTCTTTTCTGTTTCATAGTCAAGAAAGCCAGCGTTGTCCGAAGACATTTCTATGGTCATGAGGCCAGCAGGTCTATAGGCTGAGGTGCATGGAATGCTGTTACCTTCCCACCAAAGTGGTTTCTATTTATTTACATTAGCATGCTTTCGAACTGCTAAGTGGGCAAGAGCTGGGACAACTAACAGGAGCTCATCCTGTTGTGTGGCGCTTGAATCTCGAATCCATGCTATCAGCTTTCCAGCTGTCGAGCTCAGAGGAAAAAATAGAGAAAACTGACATAAAGATAGAGGATTCAAAAGAAGAAACCAACAAACAGGCGCAGATAAATAAAAATTTGGAAGACCCAGATATAACATCGGAAATAGGAAAGACATTGTATTTTTCAAGACTTCAGATCATATTTGAGACAAGGGAGAAGAATTGATAGAATGGATGACACAACTGTTAGGAAAAATGCTGGAAACTGGGGAACAAGAAACTAAAAGAGAAACTGAAGGAGAAAGAAAATGGAGACTGTTTAACAAATATAAATAGATAAAGCGTTTTTACAAAAACTCTTTAATTAAATTGTCTTTTTTATTTCAAATAATATATGCAGAAACAGAGGAAGAAATACTTGGTGACTTAAATGTACTGACTTGCAAAGTTATTTGGCAAAAGAAGAAAGCTAGAATAAGACAGAAGAAAATAGAGGTCCTGACTAATTAGATGAGGTATTATACCATCTAATTGATGTTTAAATATAATTAAAAGAATAGTCAATTGTTAGAAATAAAAGGATCATTATAAAATAGAAGGATGTGATTTATAACTAGGATAACATAATTTTCTATAAGATGGGAAATATGAAAATACTAAGAGGGTCAGTATAAGGAAAGCTTTTAGTTACTCAAATGCAATTAATTATGAGAAAAATGATAATTGATAAAGTTATTTTGAATATTGATGGGAAATTAAAATTGAAAAAAAGAGGGAAAAAACCAGGATATGGATTGAATAAGGGAACTCTGATTGCAAATACATTTGAGATATGTTTTGGCTAAAGAAGATATTATAAGCTGATATTACTGTATAACATTAGAAACATGTGATGAAGATGTTTAGATTTAATTGTATAGTTATGAATAGCAGTAAGAATTATACTTGCGTAGTGGGGGAAAATGATTATTATTGGAAGAAGAGAGGATTAGGGTAATACTGGATGGTGTAGTATTGGATATTTTGAATGAAAATTAATATATACCACTGAATGTTAAAGGAACCCAGACAGAGTTGGTTATTAAGTACTTATGATTGTAAAACTTGAAATTAATAAAATATTTACAAAACAAAAGGATGATGGATACTTGCATGGAAATGTGAAAGAGCTGGCTTAGAAGACTATAGGGTGCTTCCAACTTACAGCCGTAATAGGGAAGAGTTAATTATTATTGTTATTAAATGAGGGTTTCACAGAATGATTTTGAAAATACAAAATCCTCATGGTGCAAATAATGTTTGTATAAGGGAAAAAATCAATGTCTATTTCAGATCTCAATTAATTCATCTCAATGAATTATTATAGAGCTGTGGTGATACAGTAGTCAGAATGCTCATTCCCGGAGTTCAATTCTGACTGGCTCAAGGTTGACTCAGCCTTCCATCCTTCTGAGGTCGGTAAGATGAGGACCCAGATTGTTGGGGGCAATATGCTGACTCTGTAAACCACTTAGAGAGGGCTGAAAAGCACTATGAAGCGGTATATAAGTCTAAGTGCTATTGCTAAATTCAAAATGAATTTGCTTGCTGTAACACTTCTAACTCGCTTAACTTTCCTGCTTGTTTAACTTTTTTCTTTCCTTCCTTTCCTTCGGAGAGAAAATGATCTGATTAAAGCTCCTTTCTAAGCCACAGACTGTTCTTTTGTACTTTTGTAAAGCTGAAAATGACTGACAAGACATTAATAACAAAACACAGCACAGCCAGCCTTAGACTGCTAGCAACAACAATGGATGGTGCAAATCAAGCAGTCAGGGCTCAGAAATAATAACGTGCCCACATACCTGGCTGCGAGCAGCACAACTCTTTCTGATCGATGGGTATAAATATAAAGGCTGATAGTATTGTAATAAAACAATGATGATCATCTAAAAGTATTTATTGCAAATTGGAAATGCTACTGTTTTTGGAAGCAAAGCTATAAATAGGAGGTGACATCAATGGATGACATCGAGGGTAAAAGCATGGCCTATTTCAGCTGCAGAGTCACCATTTCATTTGTTTAGGAGGTAAAGCTGAGATCACAGCTGAATTGAACAAAATCTTCAGAGGCTTAAAAGATAAAGTTAATAGCTGACCTGCTATCCCTTTTTCCTGTAATTCTTCTAAAGCAGTGACTGTCTAAACATACTACTGACATTTTAAAAGAAAATTATGAATTCTTCACCTCATGTTGAAATGGCTTTAGTCATATTCTTCTTCAAAAATCTCTAGGGTAAAATATTCGTTCTATTTTTAAAAAATAGAGGTACATCCAAATAAGTACTCTTCACCAGAATTTGTTAGTGTAACAGATAAGCAAGTGGCTGATCCATAAACAGAATGGAGGGTTTGAATAACTCTCCCCTACCTGCTCTAATAGACCTCCCTCCATTTGGAAGGTGCCCCCAGATTCTACAGCAAATTTTGAGGAAACATTAATCAAAACCACCCTTCTTTTCTTTAGCTGTACCCAATGTCAGAGGATCCCATTTCTGACTCTTGCATGCTCCAGATCACATGGCTTTGACACTGTCATCTGGTTCAACACATTTGGAAGTGGTTTTCAAAGGAGATAGTCACTGTAACTTTCAAGTGGACTACGTCTACATATATTTAATATGCAATGATACTGGACGCCCTGTTTCTTCTTTTCTGATTTTTTTAACATTCCCTTCCTTTTATATTTATCTATGC
>JANHFS010006510.1:17444-27935 GCA_032467975.1 Trimeresurus albolabris | reverse complement strand
TGCCATTGTAACTTCGAACAGTCACTAAGCGAACTGTTGTAAGTCGAGGACTACCTGTACTTTTATCACTTTTTTCCTTTTTTTGGTTATCAAGTTTTTGACCCCTTGTTAGGCAACTGGTGGTACTCGGATATTGCCATATCCTAAAAGTGGTACAATGGGTGAACAGGTTGAAAAACCCTGGACTAGAGTACCATAGATACAGTATATTTATATATTGAAAGATATAGGTTCAGTTCCTGCTGATGGGGAAACAGTGTCTGTAAGTTTGAGATGACCACATAGCTCATAGACTACTACTGGACACTACTTGTTCTTTGGTCATGTAATATAACCAAAACATTTGCATATTTTCTACTCTGAGGCAAAAATGAGTAGATAAGTGGGAAATACTTGTCAATACACACCAACTTATTCCATTTTTTTTCAACGATTCATTTAAAAAAAAACCAGTTGCCTAAGAAATCCACATTCCTGTTAGGTAGCAATTTATTTATTTATCTGATTCATTTTGGTGATTGCCCCAAAATATGCTTTTCTGCTGCACCTTTCCTTTTGCTTTAAATTACAACTTCTTTTAGCTCTGATACATTAAAATGCCACTTAACTCTGATTTCTGATTTATAAATGCTGATAAATCTCTGATTTATCAGCATAGCTCTTGAAGTGCACTTTGATTTTATCCCACCCTCCCAGGCATAGGATAATTTTGCAACTTTTTTCAGACTCATCTGTCCCAGATACTAACTCAACTTGCATGTTTTCTTTCTATGTGTGCGTATGCATGTGTGCACTCTTACACACAGTCCTTATTCCCTTTTGCTGTTTTAAAATGTGTTTGGCATTTGGCTGAAGCTATAAATAACATCAAAAGTTAAAAATGAAGGGATGCTCTTGTGACATAAATGAAAGGGCTTTAATACTTGAAAGTAGATCTGCGATGTGGCTTTTGAGGATCAAGCAATAAAGTTTGGAGTTGGTCATCCTGCAAAAATGGCATGGATGCACTGGGGTCACTTCCAGCTGAATACACCTGAAAGTGCCTGCTTAAGGCAGGTGAAAAGACAGGTTCGGGCATTTTATTTTGAAAGCAGAGGTCTTCTATTCTTAGCTGCTGAAGGAAGCTGGTGTCTGGGCTTGCTTGTTGATGCCGCTGTAAGATAGCTTGTGGCATTCTCATTTTTCTTTCCTCCCTCAGGAGCTTCAGTCAGATTGAAGTGGGATGAGACATGAAGCTGTCCGTTGCCCTATGTCATCTTGTATTTTCTGCTCAGTGATGGAGATGTTGGTGCTCCATTTTCTCTGCTTCCCTCTTCATGTGGAAGCAAACAAACTGAAATGGGAATAGTTGGTATTGCCGGATCCAATTTGGGTCGGTCACCGGGACCAGAGATTTTGTCTTCCGAGCTTTTGGACTCATGCTGGAGCCCTTTTTCATGGAACTTCTCTCTGAAGTTCCCTGACTGACCCAGATTGGATCCTGCCACATTATCCTGGGACACATATATTTGCCTTCATTCATAGTTGACATTGTTTTCATTTGCTATGCAGAGGAGCAAACAATATCAATGGTCCCCCAAAGTATAGTGCAGACCTAAATTAAAGCAGCAATAATCAGTAGGCTTACCAAGAAATATTCTTATTGAACTCAATAGGATTCCCCTCAGAGCAAAAGGATTGCACTGTGGGCTGTGTTCTGGACAGCTAGTCTGGAGAAGAGCAAGTGACTAAGAACAGGTGCAATTTGCACTGTGGCATTTTGCAGGTGGAGAATCTCAGCCTTCAGGTTGTGTTATCCTTTTCAAAGCTTCTCACTTTTCCTGGTTGTACAAAGAACTTTCAGAAAAGTCCAACAGAAGCTTTCATGTGTTGTGGGAATCAAGCTTGGCATTTCTATTATACTATGGCTTTTATACAGAGTAATATAAAATAGGTTTCAATGCAAAAGAAAACCATAAATGTGCCTGCTGCTCAAGTCAAGACAAATAGATATTATTGATATTTGTACATATAATAAACTATATAAACAAAAAGCTTGTTGTTGGGCTTTTCCTGTAGAGGGGGAAAGGTATTAATTACCCTATATTCATGAAGGAACAGAATATTGTTTTCTCCACACAGACTCCCAGATTTTTGAGAAAAAAGCATAGTATTAATAGAGACTTTTTTTGCAGTGTTTCCAACCCATGTACTGTACTTGTCATGCATGATTGTGTGTGTGCAGGACTATTCTCCCACTATATGAAAACACTCAACATATTGATAAATGCTTGGAAAAGGTCTGCTTCTCCGAACCATTGCATGAAAAGATCTTGTAATAAAACCCGTGTTTTTAATGAAAAGTACTTATGACAGGAGGGATGTTGGAGCAGTGAAGCAGTGCGATAAAAGGAATTTGGACACCCAAGAACAAAGAAATTTGATTGCTAAGAAGTTCACAAAATGACCGGGTTGGAAGGGATTTTAAAGGTCTTCTCATCCAACTTCTACTCAGGGCAGGAATCTTAATACCATCTTAGACAAATGGCTATCCAGCCTTTGCTTGAAAATATACAGTGATGGAACAGCCATGATTGCAGGATGCAGGTTGTTCTATTCCTTAATAGTCAATTCCTTATTTGAATTTGGATCTGTAAAGTTTCCACCCATTTGTTTTGTCCTATCCTCTGGAACTATGAAGAATAAATCCATACTGTTTTCTTTATCACAACCCTTCAAGTATCTGAAGACTGCTGGGACTTCTTTTCTTTGTCTTCTCTTTCTTTCAGGCTCAACTTACCCAGTTTTTTTAACCATGGATTTAGCTTTCAATCCCCTCACTAACTTCATTCTTAGCCTCTGTTACTTCTCCCCATCAAATCCTAACTCTCAAAGTTGGGAGAAGTGGCAATTATTTTTTAACTTACACAATATTGATTGCAAAAGTGGCCAGTCTTTTATCATCTTGCCGAAAGTCATGTATTTGCCATTGTCAAATATTTAATTAAATAATTAAGTAATTAGGTTGTAGAGGAAACCATGTTTACTTACAAAGCATGATGCAAATATATTCTATGGCAATGTGATCACCAATATCTCAGCCGATGTTTAAAAAGAAACTTGGCTAAATGAAGGATAGAAAATTGATTAATTAAAGTTTACTTGCCTTTCATATAGCCCCATGTAGATTTATTTAAAAGGAAATTTATTCAATTGAGCTTACATTGAGAAAATATATAAAGAAGGCCATAAGTCAAGTATTGATCCCAGTTTTCCTGGTAACTTTAAATATATGACTCACTTTAGTTTTCTCTAATATGATTTTTCCATTTCCCAGGAGCTCTGAAATTCTTTGGCTCTCCATCCAAATATTTTAAAAAAGCCAAACTCTGCTTAGTTCCCAAGAAAACCAAGGTAAGCTTAGATGCTGCTGCTTGCTGTGACATAGGTGTCATCAACTGTATAAGTAATCACTTTCTTGATGAAATGAAAAACCAAAGTTAAACTGGCAATTTTGATCTAGAGGTTTTGCAGATGTGATCAATGGCTCTTTTGGGTGTTGCGGTGTACAGCAAATCCCTGATTTATGACAATATGTGAACCTATCATGTAAAATCCAGCACATTTAGGAAATGGCAGAGTAGGATCAGGCTGTCCAAAGGGATTAAAATGTAGGTGTCTTCGTGAAGTCAAAATACACTCTAAATTCAACCAACCAGAACTGGAAGAGACACATGCAGGCAAGGTGATTCTTTTATTGCATTAGTTTGTGGTAATAGAATAGAATACTTTATTAGCCATGTGTGATTGAACACACAAGGAATTTGTCTCTGGTGGAAAAGTTCTCAGTGTACACATAAACAACAAAGTAATATAATCCTAAGGTATCAATAAGAAAAGGCAATAGAAAAGCTGAGAAAGATAATAGTACTACAGCCATACAACATGGGTAAATATCCTTAGATATAAGCTCTTAAGACACAAAGTGAAAAGCAGATTAACAGTAGTTGTCTTTGGTGTAAAGCAGCATAATCAGATTTTACATACAAACTGACTTCATTAACAATGCACACTTAATTAGATAATTTCTCAAAGGAATAAACTCATGACACATCCAAGAGTTGCTTAAGAGGCTTATTATCCATGACCACTTAAAGTTACATTGCTGGGGCCTTAAGTTACAAGCTATTTCCATAACATAACAGTATGTTATTTTCTACAGCCAACTAAATTGAGACTTGAACGTAGAATATTCCACAAGCAACTTTTTTTCGGAAACAATGAATTGGCTCCAGGTCAAAAGAAATGATTTTGATGATAATTGTGAAAATGTAAAATCTTCCTTGCCAAATTCACGAGTCTGGCCCTATAGTTTTCTTGGGAACAGTAGGTGTCTGGTAGTATCATTTCAGGCAAATGTTATTAAAAGGCAAAAACTTTTATGAGTTACAGGTTAGTTGCTTTTTAGTAAGATGTGTTAGTCTGCTAGTAGACTACCCCTGATTTTTTTGGCTCTACAGGTAGTCCTGTTTGTTTAGTGACCATTTGAATCTGCAACAGCACTGAAAAAAGTGACATGACTGTTTTTCATCCTTATGAGTAGACCATTGCAGCATCCCCATGGTTACATGATCAAAATTCAGATGCTTGGCAGCTGACTCATATTTATGATGACTGCTGTGTTCTGAGGTCATGAGCCCCTTTTGCAACTTCTGACAAGCAAAATCAATGGGGAAGCCAGATTCACTTAACAACTGTATTACTTAACAACTGCAGTAATTCACTAAACAACTGTGGCAAGAAAGGTCGTGAATAGGGCAAAACTCACTTAACAAATGTCTCAATTAGCAATAAAAACGTTGGGCTCAGTTGTGGTCATAAATCACATATAGACATAAATCTCGTATAGACTTCCATGGCTGCCCTCTTTACAGTGTTGGTAACAGTGCAGAATTTATTTTGTATTGTCATCTTCTGAGTTGTTCTGATAGCTTCCCATCCAAAGAGTAACCATGGTTTTGCTTAGCTCTTTGAGAACAGAGCTGGCTAGGTAGTGCCACCTTGTAAGTTTCAAGAAAGTAAATTTCTATGATATAAAAAAAATCTAGAGCAGATTTCTTAATTTGTTTAATAATATAGCATGACTATGCTAATCTTGCCTACAAAGGAATGCAGCTTGTGGATCAGTGTCCCAGGATTGGATTTAACCCCTTACAATCTCTCTACCAAAACAGAGACGTGAAGTCGGCACTGAGCCATGCAAGGACAGTTAGGATAATCTTTAAGCGTGGAGTGAGGTTTTTTTATCATCTTATATATCACCCTAGTTGCCTCTGCTGATATTCTAGCAAACCCAGCTCACAATCTGTATTCATTTAAGGGCAACAATGAGCCACGATTAGATATCACCTAAGTCAGAATATTTTGGTTACCCTGATAGACCAAGCATATTAATATTTGTAACTGAAATTGCTGGTAATCCACTTAAAGGAATATATCTAAGCAGCTGCATTGACTGTTGAGAGGAGGTTCAAAATCCAGTCTGTTTGAGGCTGCATGTCCATTCAAAAGGGGCATAGAGCTTGTGCAGATTTTGAGTTCACCCACTTCAGACATAGCCTCATCTGTGCTTTTATTCTCAGAGATGCCCTCTGGATATATGACATGCTAACAGAATTGCTAAAGTAAATCTCATGACTTCTTTAACTCTTCCCCATTAAAATCAAGGAGACTGCTACACATCAGAACCTCAACAGTGCTCAAACTGCTGGTAAGAGTCTAGTTATCATGAAAGGTGTGTGTGGGGTGGGGGTGGGGAGATAAAAATTCAACCTATGTTTTCAGAATCCAACTCTTACTTGCATACATCTAAGCTTGTTGGGAATAAAGACAACAAAGAGAACATTTTATTGTCCTGATTTTTTTTATCTTTAAAAATATCCATGGAATATCGAATTTTAATTAATACTAACATTCAGAATGCTCCAGAAACTAAAATATTTTAAAATTGGCCTTATTTTAATAGGCAACATCATACATTCTTATTATTAGTTGGGAACATTATCACTTGAACTAATTCCTATTGAGTAATTTTCTGCTGTTTGAAATAATTCTGTTTTTATTGGTGCTCAGTTATTCTCTTTTAATGATGCTTATGTTAGTTTGGGATGAAAGAAGAATCAGTCCAGTGCTAAAGCTCAGCAAAGAAGTTGAAGGGCAAAGAAAATCAGTGTAAGTAAACTTGTAATGTTGGTGTGTAATTTGGTGTGGTGGTATAAAGAGTGTTGTATCAGGAAGTAGGAGACTTGCTTCTTAAAATTGCTTCTGGGCCATCTATCTTATTCTCAATCCAAATCTCATGAGCGCAAGGTTTAGTGTCCAATCACAATCCCTTAGTTTAACAGATTTTGCAGTGTTGTTTGTGACAAAAGTGGGGATTATGTACTTCGTGTAATTAACTTTGAGGAAAGGCAGAATACAAATGAATGTGTGGATATTTGCATATGTGTGTATACGTTTATATGAACTTGATCTTTCATTGTTTTGAGGGGAAAAAGACCTCTGAAAATAAACTGGAAAAAAAATAGTAAGCATATGTGCAGAATGTATGTTTGGCAACTTTTGGATTAGGGCATTTGAAAGTACAATTCTTTCTTATAGTTTCCTGTAATGAAATGTGGAAATCATTGAACAGAAAAGGAAAGCAAGAAAGATCTTTACTCAGCACTTTGAATATTGATGTCCAGCTCGCCGTAGACATGTCGTAAGGCATCACAATTCAAGCTTGAAATCAACTTTCGTAAGCCAGGCTGCTTTGGAACATATTTATCTTCCCAGATCAAGGTTGAATTCCTTGGAATCTCTCTGCAGTGAAATACAATAATGCAAACATAGTTTGACATGGTTTATAAATCTAATATATAAACCAGCATCTTGGTAGTAGAAAAAAGAGTTTGTAATTTGAAGGAATAACCTATCTCCAATTATTGGGGTTGTTTTAAAGCCTAAAAAAAAAGTACATGCATCTCGACAATTTTAGGAAATGCACAATCATCACTCTTTTCTGAGACAACTTATGAATGAGATCTTCTGCTTATTTAACTTACAAGGTAGTTGTAAGAAGAATGGATGGATTTACATCAGGGACTGTTTTGTTTTAAAAAATAAAATTTGCTCACTTTTTTTTTCTAGATATAGATCTGACTTCACACTGTATATATTTGTCTTCACTTGTCTGTTTTTTTTCCTACCTTGGGCAAATTATTATTTAAATCAAAATAATAATGGAGGTATTAGTGGTTACTCCAGTGCTGTGTCCCCATTTAAATCCAAGACTCTTAATGAAAAAATACATATGGAAGGTAGTACTGGGTATTCATGGATCTGCTTAGCATGTGGTTTGGCTTTTAGATCTTTAAGCTTTAATTTAATAACAAGCAGTTTCAGAATTGTTTCCACTTAAGCCTTGACTCTATAGTAACATGAACAAAACAAAATCCTGAATGCTTGTTAAAGCTGGTGACTGCATTGTGGTAGAACATAGATTTTTGTATAAATCTTGCTGGCTTAAAATAACTCCTTGCATACAATTTTGTCAAGGAAGAAATAATGCAATCTAGAAGACTGGACGTGGCATTTCCAAAAGGACTTGTTCAGAAATAAGTAAAAAATGAAACTGGAATGCATCCCAGAGGGAAAAAAGTATTAATTTTTTGCTAATGGAATAAAACCAAACTAATTCAATTGTGTTGGAGTAATGTGGTGATGGATGATTCTTGGTAATGTGTTGAGCCATCAAAGTGGACTGGTCATTTATCATCTTCAATATAATGAGGAAAATGGGATGAATATTTAAACAATCTGTGATGGTTTATTTTCTATTACTTTAACGTACCACAATCATGCCAAATGAAAATGCAATTCAGTACTTGTATTAACATTTACAACACATATTGAAATAGTTCCATAATTTAACACGAGAACAGGAAACCTATGGCTCACAAGTGACTGCTAAATTACAGTTTCAACAGCTTCAAATAACATTGACAATGATATAAGATACTGGAAATTGCTGTTCAGCAATATCTAGATCAGGGATCCCAAACCCTGGCAATTTTGATTTGTGGATTTCAACTCCCAGGATTCTGGGAGTTGAAGTCCAGAGTTCTTAAAGTTGCCAAGGTTGGGGACCCCTGATCTAGATGATTATAGATTCCTTGCTCTTGATCGTATTCTTAAAACCACTCTTTTGATATCATTATAAAAAATAAATATAAAAATGGTGGCAAAAAACTAAAAAAAAAATCAGTAACATATTTAAAACAATTTAAAAATAACAGAACCAGATTAAAATATTATGTTACGATTAGTACTGAAAGAAAAAAAAGATTTATTTGATTATTTAGCCTCCAGATAATTAGTAAAAGAGAATTTTCCTTGCGATGAACTTTGAACCTTAAGTGAAATTCTCCCACTACTCAAAACTCAGCGAATCTTCACTATTAACAAGCAGGTTCAATCTGTATATTAATGCAGTGTCAGTAATCTGTCTTTTTTTTTAACTGTTACTTTAAAAAATCTAGTTCTTGTGGTGAAAGAAAGAAAGAAAGAAAGAAAGAAAGAAAGAAAGAAAGAAAGAAAGAAATGCTTTTCAATGGCCACCCCTCCTTTTTTCCTTTGGCCTATTGAGGGAAAGCTTCAGAGCATTAAGCTAGCATTCCCTTTGTGGGATCTGAAGTAGAGGAATTGGGAAGAAAGGTGGGGGAGGCTTTCCCTACAATAAGTAAATGAAATCACTGGAAAGGGAAGAGAAGGGAGAGAAGAGGAGAGGAGAGGAGAACTTTGCACTGGTTTCAGCTATGTTGTAGCTGAATCTGAATTAAATCAGTCAGATCACCAAACACATGTTGGCCTGGAACTGTTTTCAGATTGACTCATATAGAAGTATTATGAGAATTTATATAGGAATTTTTTATTGTTTAAGGCAGAGATCCCCAACCTTTTGGCTACCAGGAACTGATTCCGTAGAGAAAGGTTTTTCCATGGACCGGAGAGTGTGTGGTTTTGTGTGCTGCCTGCATCCCATGGATAGGGCTTTGCTTGTTTGTGCGGCCCGGTTGCTGGCATGCCACGGACCAGGGGTTGGGGACCCCTGGTTTAAGGAATTTGAGTTACATTATAAGAGTGCCACAGCTTTGTAAAGTGTTTTATTACTGTCATCAATACCAGATGGACCACTAATGATAATGAGGATGAGGCAGAGAAATGCTATCTTATTTCATGTTTTCTTAAAATTAGTGACATTTTAAATGAATCTTGCTGGATTACATTTTCATAATTTAGTTGCTAAACTATTCCAGTAACATATTACTGTAACATTAAGTTATCTTGTTCATTATTTGGATATAATATCTTGCTGTCACTGATGCCTGGGGAAGAAATACAGTTTTATAATTATTTAGATCAATTCCTCTAATTCAGAGATATTTGGAAGTAATCATCTCCTAAATTCCCAGTTAGCAGAACCTTGCTAGCTGCAGTTCCTGGGAATTATAATCCTGACACACCCAAAGGACAAATGGTTGGAGAAGATTGATTTCATGCCCTCAAGAGAGAAGCTGGCATTGCTCAAATATGATGGCACATTTAATGTTCATTTTGTTATGAATACCCAGAAAACTATGCCATAATAGGCCTTACCTGAATAATTTTGAGACTGGTTTTAACACACCAGGGCCATCAAGTCGGACCCAGACATTGGTGAGATTTTGCTTCAATGGGTTGGGGAACTCCACTATTACTGTCATGTTCTTACCAACAACTTTCTCTCCAGGAACCTGCAGAAAAAAAAAACCCAAAGGCTAAAATCAAATAACAATAAATTGAATTATTGCAACATTTTCTAATCTTGTCCCTTTCACTTTCATGGATAACAGTTGCCCTCTTCCCTAGCTAATTTATATCTTAATTTTATGCCTTCAGGTCAATCTTGTCTTCTGGGGATTGCCTGGACAGGTCACTGTGATTTTCTTGCCAACATTTTTGGAAATGGCTTACCATTTCTTTCTTCTCTCTTCCTGAGAGCCACCTATCTAAACTTATCCAGTTGGCCTTATGTCTAAGGCAGGAGCAGAATGCATGGTGACCCAGTTTCTAGCCCTGGTGCCTTTATCTGCCATATTAAACTAGTTTTCCATTCTTCTCTTGCTAACATGACTTTATACGACTGCCCCGTATAAAGTCTAGTTACATCAGGACTAGTTCTTTGCAGTAATGTGCTCTGTGGCTGTCTATCATTGAAAGATATTTGAAAGCTCCCACTCTACAGAATGCAACTCATAGTTACGGGATGAGATACAACATAAGCTGCATATTTCAAAGATTTAGGATCAAAAATTTTGTTGTGGTGCTAAGACTGGCTTTAAGGCCTTGCTTGTAGGGCAGGGCTTTTCAACCTTTTCACCCATTGTACCACTTTTAGGATATGGCAATATCTGAGTACCACCAGTCGCC
>JANHFS010006510.1:801-17344 GCA_032467975.1 Trimeresurus albolabris | reverse complement strand
TCTAGGATGGTCGCGTACCACCTGCCAGGTGCCAATGTACCACAGGTGGTACCTGTACCACTGGTTGAAAAGCCCTGTTGTAGGGTATTAGACAAGGTGGGCAATTAGAGATGTGCCTTTCTAAGCTTGTGAAATATCCTTCTAAAGTAGAACTATATTTCTAGGCCCCTGAAGGCTCTTTGTCCCAACTTTCTTTTAATTGGCATTTAAGTTGTTCTGACTTTAACTGCTGCTGTTTGAAATTTTTATGCTTTGCTGCTTGTTCTCTTTTATATTGCTTAATGGCTGCTGTTATGTTTTTTATGCTTTATAAATTATGGTTTTACACTTCACAATATGTTATAATGACTGCTTATGTTTTTCAAATATTGTGAGTCATCTCAAGAGGGCTGGTTCCTGAAAGGCAGTGTATAAGAATAGAAATAAATGAATATCATCTCTATAATTACATACGGACAAAATACAGTTTGAGAGAGCTTTCTGCCACAAAGACAATGGAGTGTGAATTACTATGCAAAATGCTGAGAAATTTAACTACACAAAAACAGGTTTAGGGCTTTGGGGAAAGAGGGCTATAAACACTGCTTGCCAAAAATTAGACACAGGAGATCTGTTTTCCTACACTATTCTCTGCTTGTGTACTTTAAACAAATAGAATTATACCATTTCAAAGAAACAGAAGTCACATCAACTCTATCACTTGGAGAAATGGTTGAGTACCACTTTAAGATGCTTACGACTATAAATAGACTGTACTTTCAGCTTCTGTTTTTAAAACATTTCTGCAGTCAAGGGGATATCTTCGCCATGATCCAATTAATGAATTAGTCTCACCCAGATCTGTGACTCAGGACACAAATACAGGTCTACAAAGATGCATCTAGATAGTTCATTAAGATTCAAATCAGAGTTGTGATTCAGATATGACAAACATTTCTTGATGAACATCAGCATATGAATGAATTTAATGCATAAATGGATGGGAAACAGCAACTCTTCAAATGTTTCTATTATAGTAGAACCAGATAGTAGTGAGGGATGCTGGGAATTGTAGTTCCCTTAGTCTTTTCAAATGGGGCATAAATTATCCACATATAGATTTCTTTTATCAGAAAGAATGCCGATAATATTTAGCTGCTGTTGCCCATAGAATCACTTTAGATGAAAAATAACTTTTTGTCCTAACGGCCCCATTAAATCAGAAGTATAGGAAACCCTTATGGTCTTGGTAAAAATGATCACTGTAGAAAGAGAAGTCTGTTTTTGGATTTCAGTAGTTACTGGTTGTTAATCTTCTAAAAAATAAAGCCACTTATCTTGTAGAATAGCCTTGCAAAGCTACTAGTTGTGGCTCCTGGTCAGCTCAAAGCATAACCAGGTAGTTCACAAAATGATGCACAAGGTCCACATCTAGACCCTGGATAAGAAATAAAGAAATGATGTGATACCTTGATGGTGATATAAGGATAATAGGACTCATATACTCATAGTGAAAGTGACCGATATGTGCAGGAGTCAACATAGTCCTGGAATAGCAACCCTGTTTAGTACAGAATCGAGGATGCCTTCTGATCCATGGGAGGGAATGGTGACAAAATGATACGGATGGAATTACTAATAGAAACAACCGTCTAACAGGATACCTTGGCTGTCATACATAGGTAAAAGCTGCTGGTGTCCCAGCTGTCAGTTCCATCTGCAGAATTGGTTGGATTGCCACTGTTGCAGACTGAGCCCCATCAATTATAGCAAGCGTGTATTTAAGAAAAAACACTGCAGTGGACTAGAAGTTCAACAATGCCTGCATCAGAAGGCCATGTCCTCTAAAAACAGATAATGGAGGGCCTTCACGGAATGCTAGCAGAACATGAAGGCATGCATAGAATGCCTCGGTAGAAGGTTGGGGATGAGACAGAAGTTATATCTGGAGCACATGTCCCTTAAATGTGATTATTTAGGTATCTTTGGCCATGGAATGTGGACATGACCAAAGCCAGGTAATGATGCTGAAGCCCACAAATGTTACAGACACTTTATAGTAGTAGTGGGGACTTTGTTTAGCTGACACATTTGATGATAACCTGATTGGAAGTCATTCACACCTTGGGAGAGATGTTTATTGGGTAACATTTGAAGGCATGGCAATACCGTTGAGAGGAATTGTTTAAGAAGGCCTGCCAATACGGGTAAGTTCTGTGCCCATCACAAACAAAACCCAAAGTGTGAGTGGCAATTGCACTATGGGAAACTTACAGGTACCGCACTTTTGGAAAGGAGCTGTTACAGCCATAGCAATTGAAAACAGATAAGGAAAATGCTTACTGAAAAAATTAAAAACAGTTTGTGCAGTTAGGAGAGAAGTATTCCATCACCTCGTAGATCACTGTTTTTTCAAACTCTGTAACTTTAACTTCAACTCCAATAATTCTCCAGACAACATGCACTTGTCTTAAAGTTGCTAAGTTTGAAAAACATTGTTTTAAGAATGTTGGGGAAAACGGGTATAAACAGTAAACCTTTGCACACTCCAAATGAATTTTGTAGTGTTGCATAGTCCACAGTTGTCATTTTCAGAAATCATGATAATTAACGGAGGCTTTAAGGATAAGCTACATTTCCTTTACAAGAACGAATTAAATCATTTCTTATTTATTAAGCTTGAATGAATTACATTAAATCTCTGTTTCTCTCTTGCAGGTCTCATTTCAAAAAGGAATTCGAGGGGTGGTAGGCAAAACTTTTCAAACTGCAATTGTTTCAAAGTTGTAATTGCCTGGTTGTCCACAATTTAAAATGGGCTGTCCTATCAATTAGAAATTCTGAACTCAAGAAACATGATAAAACAGCTGATTGGATTATGAAAGTGTTTTTTTTTTAAAATTCATTCATTATTAGCTTTTGTTATCTCACATTTAATTTTGGTCAGCTCAGGGCTGCCTAAAAATGCTAATTTTCCTGCCTCCTATTTTCCTCACAACAACAAACCTGTGAGGTGTAGGCCTAAGAGAAAATTGCTTAGATTCACCCAACTGATTTTCACACCAAAGAACATGAATTCATATGCTTCCGGTTTCTAGATCAGCATTATAGCCACTACATCAAACTGACTCTCAAAGCAATTGTTTCCCATTCAAAATGAGGCACTTTAGCTTAGACACTTTGAATTTGAGATATCTTGCTAAATACGTAATCATCGACTTCTCAGAATTTTTTTGTTTAAAGGATAGAAATGTTTAGGCTGGCTTAATTGTGATGAAGAACTGAAGATAGCATATTATGGTTATCACAGAGATAAAATAATGGATCCCTTTCCCAATTAAATTTGAGCAGAAACATCAAGAGGGGGCAGAAAAACTAACACAATCAAGAATTCGATACTCGGGGTAATTAAAATGCTGCAGGGCTGGATATTAAATTTTACTGTTAAACCAGAAAAAGTCATGGAAAATACTACGAGGTTACACTGAATAGAGATAGCCAATCTTCAGATTCATCCGTCTTCTAACACAGTAACTGACGTGTAGGTATCATAAAAAATAGGAGCCTAACCATCCATCTAACCATCCCTCCATGAACGTATTTCTGGATGAAATTAAAAGCCACAGAATGACAGTTTCCCTTTCTGAAAGCTGGAGAGAGTGAGCAGAAATAAATAATCAATGGCGTGTATATGTATTCAAGCACATTCTGCTCGAGACAGCAATGACATGTTTGTCCAAAACACAGATGAGCTGTCTCCAACTGCTAGACATATGCAGGCAAGATATGGTGCATGACCACCAACAGTTTCCTTCTGAAGTAGGAAGCAGAATTCTGATAAAACAGAATTGCCCAACCATTCCACAACACAGTTGTGTTTTTGTGTTTTAATAAACTGTCTAAACTTGCCAGAATTTAGAAGAAAAATCCAGCAGAGATATTGCCAGAGACCAGTCATTCAAGTCTTCTAACAATCCATTAAATATCTCTGGATTACTTTATAATAGGTCTTGTTATTCTAACACTCATAAATGCTACATTCCATCTGTATCATGGTTACATTAAGAGGTTTCCTGACAAAGATGGCCAGCTGATAATTGTTTTTGCTCTTCTCCAAGTTGATCAAATGATTGCCCTTCCGGTTCTTCTACAGGTCTTTCTCCTATTGCATCTGAATATGGAAGGGTCCTTTCTCTACAGAAGTAAAATACTTGCGAGGCATTTACTTTCTCCTTCCCTCATGAAACATCTATTTGTCTCCTGAAAATGCAGCACAAAAATTTGTTAGAAGTTAATTGGACACTCACATCTGTTCTGAAGGGCATGGAGAGAAGAATGATTGAATGACAGGCACAGGAAATATACTCCATGGATAGGCTATCACAGTATATAATTGCCTTCCATTTTGAATTGTGCTGATAATGGGTAAGTTTCTGGGTGGAGGAACAGATTCATTTGCATGATAAGGAAAGACGGGAGAGGACCTACGACTATCGGTTAGACAATGTTGGCATTATGAGGGCAGCCAATACATTTTGCAGCCAAGGATAATTCTGGTGACATGGCAAAAGAATCACTGACCAAATGTCAATCCTAATACTTTTGTTCTTTTAAGAACATGACACAGAAACAGCAGCTCTGGGTCCAGCCAACTCTTTAATATTCTTGCTTCAAAACAGGAAGATCAGGCCTAAGCAATTTAGGCAATTTAACCCAGGCAAGTTGGAATATGCTGCTCAGTTTTGGCAAAGAATTGAAAGGATTATGCATTTTTAAAATGTGGTTATTGAAGACAAGAGCTCACAGCAATATTATATGATTTATTGGCTTCCTCGGAGGAATGCTCGGAAAAGATGTAATATTATTTGAGGACACTGCTGATAAACATTTGTCCAGGCTAATTAAATACAGGAATGCTGGGGCCGGGGAAAAAAAATCCTGCAAAACAAACTTTGCACTTGATTTGATTAGAGAACTTTTCAAATTGACATTTCTGCATCAATCTTTGGCAGGTTTCTGTTCTTGCTATTCACAATTACATTGCTAGAGTGTTTTTGGTAAATCTAGGTAAATAGTTCAATCATTCTTTTTTCTCATTTGAATTCTGAAGTTCCCGGGACTCTTCTGACAATTCATTTAATTCTCTAGTTTGCCATCTGTAGCAGATTATCAATTATGCCCATTATAGCCCTAACTGAAAATGCTAATTCAGCCTTTTAGAGATGTGCTTTAAATGCAGGTAGTCCTCAGTTTACAACCACAATTGAGCCCAAAATTTCTGTTGCTAAGTGAGACATTTGTTAAGTGAGTTTTGCCCCATTTTATGACTTCTCCTGCCACAGTGGTTAAGTGAAGCAGTTATTAAGCTAGTAACATGGTTGTTAAATGAGTCTGGATTCCCATTGACTTTGCCTATAAGAAAGCCGCAAAAGGTGATCACATAACTCCGGGACACTGCAACCGTCATAAATATGAGTCAGTTGCCAAGCATCTGAATTTTGATCAGGCGACCATGGGGATGCTGCAATGGTCATCAGTGTGAAAAACGGTCATAAGTCACATTTTTCAGTGCCATTGTAATTTTGAAGGTCACTAAATGAACTGTTGTAAGTCGAGGACTACCTGCATATAGGATATATTATGAATGTATTGTATACTTGATCCTATCCTAGAGCATTATTTATAAATATATTGCTATATGTTGGTTGTTTTAGTGCAACTAATATTTGCTTACTACGTTGCTGTTACATTCTGAACTAATTTTATTTATTTGTAATTATTGTGAAGGATTTTTGTCTTATGTTGCATCTTAATAAGGGCACATTTATTATTATTGTCATGGATGTCCACACAGAATGCATAGAATGTTGCAAGTACACCAAGCAGCTGAAGAAGGAAAAAGGGCATCGGAAGAATATCTGAAGGACAAGGAAGAAGGTGCAAGGAAGCAAGTATACCAATCTGTCAGCACTGCTGTGTTGGCATAATTCATTGCCATTATTTTTTTGGTCTTCCTAGCCAGGGTTTCTACTTCAGCTTGAGTCCAGTCCACTATTCCAGATGTATATCTAATGATTGGAACTGCTCAGATCTTAAATCGCCTTGATGGTAATTCTGCCATTGAGTTTGGACTTTAAGATTTTCTTCACTCTTCAGATGTATTCACTACTAACTTTTTTTTTTACTTCATGAAGGATGCCCAGGTGTTTGTAGTGATCATCTTCATCCAGATTCTTGATGTTATTTCCATATGGCATCTTGATTCTTTCAGTTTTCACTATTTTCTCCCTATTGATGATGAGAGTGGCATATTTGTCCAGTCCGAACTCCACTGCAATATCTTGGCTGCATGTGTGGACAATGTTGAGCAGCAGTTCTGTTTTAGATGGTATTTTACATACACCTTCAGATCGTTCATGTAGAAAAAGGTGGGATAGATGTTTTTGATGTTTGCTAGCCATGGCCTATCTAGTTTAGTATTGTTGACAGAGAAATCAATGCAATGACAAACAGTAGTGGTGAGAATGAGTCTCCTTGAAAGATTCCTCTCTTAATGTTAACCTCTCCCAGTCTATCACCATTGACCAGCAATTGTGTCTTCCATGGTGCCATTGATCTTTCCACAAAGCTTCTGATGTTTCTACTGACTTCTGTTATTACTAGGCACTTGATGGTCCAGTCATATGGCAGGGAGTCAAATGCCTTCCTGTAATCGATCTACAGTACATTCAAGTTGGTCTTCCTTTTCTTGCACTTTTCCAGAATCATCTTGTCAGTTAGGATTTGATCTTTTGTTCCTCTGCAGTTTGAGTGGTTTCTTTTCTGCTCAGATGGAAAGAGCTTGTTTTCAATGAGATGCTTTCAACTACTACACCAGTGAGCAATTTGAAAGTTGTTAGTAAGGAGGTAATTGACCTGTAGTTGTCTGGTGCTATCCCTTTTGTTAGATCAGGGATCTTCAAACTTGGCCCTTTTATGACTTGTGGACTTCAACTCCCAGAATTCCTCAGCCAGCATGCTGAGGAATTAACCAATATTCAATTTCACTCCCTTACAGTATGTTGTTAAACTCTTGGCAACAAGTGGGTGTGGACCAATCAGATGTTTCAACAAAAAAACCACGCAGTTCATCTTCATCTGTTGTTAACCAAATCTTGATCTTTCTTGCTTTTTTCTCCATCATTTCTTTCATTCCAAGTTCTTACATTTCACCTTCATCTTTATTCTTATCCATCTCCTTTATCTGTTCTTATTGTATTTCTTTGGGTTGTCCAATAACGGCACCCAGAAATGCATTGTTTCTTCTTTGTCATGTGTGGACAGGTCTAAGTCTCTATTGATGGAATGGTAGAAATCTTTCTGATTTGACTGAAATTAGAGATTTTGTCCATAGTGAGCAATTTGAAGTTTTCTATTGCTGATCTCCTTGGCTATATCAGTTATTTTCTGTTTTATTATTTCCAGTGCTTCCTTGATTTTCTTTTTTTCCTAAGTGATATTTCTTGACCAGATATTCTTTGGTCTTCTTGTTTTTCAGCCTCTTCTCCCCCCCCCCACACACAATCTTTTCTAGCTTGCTTGCATCTGATCTTAA
Organism: Trimeresurus albolabris; assembly: GCA_032467975.1. Classification (NCBI taxonomy): domain Eukaryota; kingdom Metazoa; phylum Chordata; class Lepidosauria; order Squamata; family Viperidae; genus Trimeresurus; species Trimeresurus albolabris. Next base: position 9,771 of record JANHFS010006510.1, on the reverse strand, counting down.
CATGCTGATCTTATTTTCCAACCTGCTCTTCCATTTTGGTAGTGCACTTTTTGTGTTTGTGTGTTTTTGGTATCCATAGAGTGACCCTTATTAATCTGGGTGATAACAGATCTGGGGTGGGTTTCTGTAAATTACATTTCACCATATTGTTTATGGGAGAGACACTCTGGACCTGAACCTCTGGAATAGCTCTCATCCTCCTCAGAGCATGCAAGCCCCACAACTACATCAAGATAGTGATTCTAAGTACTAGAATTATTCATATTTAGGAAATTTAAGAAATCTGGCAGTTTCACATTTGACAAATGGACAGATTAAGGAGACCTACTCTAATTCAGGTTTTCTACTGTGTGAGAATTTCAATCTCTGGTTCTGGTAATAGAAGGTATTAAAAATATTTGCAGCAATTGAGGTGACCCCTTGGTTTAAGATCTGCGCCGTTTGAGCAATGAAATTTAAGCCAATCATTCTCCCTTAGCTTAACAATGTTAAATGAAGGTATTAAAGGACAATTCATCTTTTTCCTAATATAAAGTGTGTGTTATCTAACTGAAGATCTTTTATATACTTTGAAATGATTAGATGCAGGTTGATGCCCTCCCAACCCTGTGCATTTATTACAACCACTATCTGAAGAGAGTTTTCCACAACAGCCAAACATGTTTAGTCAACCCACAAAGCAGGACAAAGCCTGGCAGCCTCTTGGCTGTTAACGGGTGGTTTCCCAAAAATCTGCTATCAGCCCTTGCTTTGCCAAAAGTTCTGCAAACCAAATGAGGGGGACTCCTGGCTTAGAGAACATCCATATAAGAGGAAAAGGGTGTGAAGAGATGGAAACGTTCCTGTGTTTTCCTAGGAAATGAAACCAGCTTTATTGACAGAACCATAGGGAGATTTGGTGCACATTTGTGCGTATACGTGCCAGTCTATGAGATTTCGGTGCCTGAGGCACAGCAGTAAACAATACCTGCCAGCCTACCCACCCATCTCCTCCCAGGATCCTTTGCTGTGTGGCAGAAGGACAAACAAGTTATTTTGGCAATGGAAGAAAACATACTGCTCTCTCTCCGTGGCTGTAAAAGTAAAATGCTACATTAATAAACAATTTACCACCTTTTTGTAATGCCAAAATCCTGCTGCCTTAGGTGACCACTTAATTTTACCTAGTGGTAATATCAGCCACGTTGTGTATGCTACAGGTGCTTGGAAAGACATGTTTGTGTCTATGATTACTACTTCTGTGTTAATGCTGTCAAATGTGTATCTGAAATCAATCAGATTTCTCATGATGTGAGAAGCCTGTGACTTCTCCTCTCTCTTTTCTAACTAATTAGCAGTCACTCTGCATTTTGGGCAAATGAGGCCATGAAAAGATTATATATATTTTCTTGACACTCGCTCTTGACACCATTTTTCTACTAGTACCACTTTTATTTCGGCAGAGAAAAATACTGAGATACTATGCATCCTACAGGTAGTCCTGGACTTAAAATTGTTTGTTTAGTGACTGTTCAAAGTTACAATGGCCCTGAAAAAAAGTGACTTGTGACTGTTTTTCACACTTATGACTGTTGCAGCAGCCCCATGACCAAAATTCAGACCCTTGGCCACTGACTCACACCTTTATAATGGTTGCAGTGTCCCGGGGTCCTGTGATCACCTTTTGCAACCTTCTGACAAGCAAAGTCAATAGGGAAGCCAGATTCACTTAACAAATGCAGTGATTCACTTATAACCAACGTGGCAAGACAGGTCGTAAAAGGGGACAAAACTCATTTAACAAATACCAGGCTTAGCAACAGAAATTTTGGGCTTAAGTGTGGTCGTAAGTTGAGGACCACTGTATAGATTACACTTCCAATTCATATCCACGTTGTCTTCTGGCAACTAAGACAGCTTTGAGGAGCACAATTAAACTGGGGAAATAGTCCAGGACATATTCCTTTATGCTTGCCAAGGCATGGGGACAAGAACGGGGGAGGGGGGGAATCTCAAAGACTAGATCTGAAGAAATAGTTTGGTGGGGACGGAAGGAAACTGATGGGAGACCAAGGACAGTGCTTCGATTTGTATCTGAGCTCCATGAGAAGTTGGAGGATTTGTCTGCTGTTTTCAGCCATCTCAAGGTCTGTTCCTAAACCAAGTTCTGACAAATTTCTGCAATATCCCTAACTTGGGCTTTTATCTCTCGTCTCAGTTTGCCCACTTCCACACAGACAAGACACAAAACAACATAGCCTTAGCTGGGCTTGGCTACCAGTGCTTCTCAATTATTTTCTGTCATGCCCCCCCTAGGAAGAAGAAAACATTTCGCGCCCCCGCGCGACTATAAATAGTATTGGACATCCAATATGACAGTGTTTGCTGAGCTCAAACGAGCCCCCCTTTACGGAGCCTCGCGCCCCCCCAGGGGGGCCCGCCCCACTATTTGAGAACCACTGCTAACGATACTAATTCTACGGAATAGCTAAGCCTGAGGAGGCTAACGTAGCCAAAGCTGAGGGGGCACTAATGTCACCCTTCCTTTCAAATCATTCTAAATATGCAAATCTTTGCATTGGCAGGAGGTGGCACCATCAGTCATTGCGGTCTCGCAGTACCACAACACCCTTGATCTGGCACTGACCCCATCTCAACACAAAGGCTGCCATCTGAAGCATGTGTATCAGAAAATAAACCCTACTGATCTCAAGTTCCTGAACAAAAGGCAGGATATAAACCTAACCAAGAAATACAGGTAGTCCTCAACTTACAAGAGTAGTAGTAGTAGTAGTAATAATTATAATAATAATAATTATTATTATTGACCCGTGTGAACCATCAGCGCCAGCCAATTTGAATGTTCAGTTGACTGAGGTTTATGTTTAATGAATAAAAGATAATAATAATAATAATAATAATAATAATAATAATAATAATAATCAGAAGAAGAAGAAGTAGTAGTAGTAGTAGTAGTAGTAGTAGTAGTAGTAGTAGTAGTAGTAGTAGTAGTAGTTAGAAGGAACCTTGGAGGTCATCTAGTCCAACCCCCTCCAGTTTCTGGAGGCAGGTTGATTAATTGTTCTAACTGTTCTAATTGTTCTAACTGTCAGGTAATTCCTCCTTAGTTCTAGGTTGCTTCTCTCTCTGGTTAGTTTTCATCCATTGCTTCTTGTCCTGCCTTCAGCTGCTTTGGAGAACAGCTTCCCTCTTCTTTGGGGCAGCCCCTGATATATTGGAACACTGTTATCATGTCCCCCCTCATCCTTCTCTTCATTAAACTGGTTCATTGAGCAACCGTTCAAAGTTACAACGGCCCTGAAAAAAAGTGACTTACGTCCATTTTTCATACTTATAACCAATGCAAATGTCACCTTTCCTGGCCTAGACAACCTTCTTTTAACTTTTCACATTAACACACAGAGCAGACTCTCTACCCAAAATTACAGATTGTTATTCCCCTTAGTGAAGATCCCCACCACCACCACTTGTTTTTCCATCTTTTTTTAATTCTCCGTGCCTCTCCACATTTTTCTTCTTTATTATGCACCCTTTCTTGTTGCCCTTTGAGTTCATCAGTATTCTCTTTTCTTTAAAAAAAAAAAATCAAGGTTCATCATTCCAAAGCAGGATGCATTGGTTCTTTTCCATATTCCCTAAACTGGCTTTTGAAAAGTTTTTCTCCTAGTGTCTGTAGTACTTTCTTTCTACCCCTACCAATACTTACCGCCAAATGACATCATAAACAGGATCTAGACACACGCCAAAGCCCTGAAGGTCCTCCTGTTCCGAATCATTAAATGTTTTACAACTTCCATCAACTTTGTTTATCAAAAGACACTTAAATGGAGGGGGCTCCGATATAGAAGCTGGTATCAAGCCTAAGAAACACATAAGCAAAAGTCAAATATTTGGCCATTATTCGATGTCTTAAATATTAAGAATCGTATTCACTACATTCACCTGAGCTGAATTTAAGAAGCCTCCCCCATCCCAAAGATAATTGGAAAGAAAAAGGTTAGGTTCCTATATTCTCCTCTATATTCTCTTCTATGTGCCTATATTCTCCTCTATGTTCCTATATTCTCCTCTTGGAAACTTAGCCTGAACATGATGACCCAGGCCACACACTCCAACAAAGGGCAAAGCAAAAACCCTAAATAAATATTAATCTTTGAGTTAACTGCCTGGACCAGACCCTGCCATTTTCTTGGCTGCATTTTTCAGCTCTGGCCTCCTCCTTCTTCTTCTTCCCAGGCTGAGCCAGGCCTGGCCAAGGTTACCCAACTGGCTATGCCCTTTAGGCAAGAGTAGAATTCATGGTCTATACCAGGGGTAGGCAACCTTGGCTCTTTTATGACTCGTGGACTTCAACTCCCAGAATTCCTGAGCCAGCATGGCTCAGCCTGGAAATCTCTCCCTTTCCCCTCAGCATGGCTGGCTCAGGAATTCTGTGAGTTGAAATCCACGAGTCATAAAAGAGCCAAGGTTGCCCACTCTGGAACTAGACCAAAGTGATCTAGTGCAGGCCCTTTTTTTTCCTTTCAAAACACAAACAATGTCCATTTTGAAACATACCGTTTATTAGGGCCATGGGTGCCTCAGGGACACAAAGGTAGCATTGGTCTGCCACTCCTTAAACCAGCCCACCTTCTCCTGGGATCATGCACTTGCCATCAAGACTTGCTGTGTGATGAAGGGAATAACAAGTTTGCTTTAAGAAGGTTCCAAGAGGTGGTACTAATGAACTCTTGTCTACTCCAAAGCACTTTTTCGTCTTTGGATCCAAAGTACTCCATGGCGTCATTGGTGTTCATCTGATTTTTACTATATTGTAGTAAAAAGTAAAAGTTTCCCTGTCGTTTGTAGTCTGATTCTACGGCACGGGGCTCATCTCCATTTCTTGGCTAAGGGAACCAGGTTGTCTGAAGACAATTTCTGTGGCCAACATGGCTATATATATGCCAAAGGCGCATGGAACGCTGTTACCTTCCCGCCGAAGGGGTACCTATTAATCTACTCACATTTGCATGCTTTTGAACTGCTAGGTGGGCAGGAGCTGGGGCAGGAATGGGAGCTCACCCCATTGAATGGAGCTCAGGTCTTGAACCTGGGTTGCCAGCTCTCCAGCTGACAACTCAGTCTTTAACTGCTGAGCCACCATGACCCCATTTTTTTTTATTCTGTACATATATTCTTGCTAAATAATACCTGTTACTCAAACACAACAGTTAATTTCTTTCTGTGATCTTGCAAAATAGAAACAACAACTGTTTTGTTCTTCCAGGAGGCTGTAAGCAACTGTATATATGAATGGGAGAAATTCTCCACTATATAATTCATAGACTCAGGTCATAGAAAAGAGGATGGATGGATAGAACATAGTCCTTAATTTTTCAATAAAATTTGTGCTTAATTAAGTCTAAAGGGAATATTACAAAATAAAGTCTGTGAAGGGGAGGCAAACAAGGAGTATTTGACATTTTGCTTTAAGTTCACTCTAACCTTTGCAAATGGTAAGGTGATTTGCAAGCAAGTTGTTTAAATATTACTCTGAATTCCTGTTGAATTCATATTTTGGGTCTTTTTCCAGTCTTCCAGGTTCCCAAATCGTATAAATAAGATATTAGAACTTTGACCCCACAAGTTTAACTTTCCCACTTATATACAGATTCCTTCATCTAATTTGCAAGTATAATAGCACTTTACAAGTTGTCACATATATATACGATACATCTAGATAGTGTAGTGATCAGAGTTTTGCACAGGAGACCAAATTTGAATCTTAGCTGGTACCTACCTTACTAATAGGGGGAAGATAGGGCAAAGACCCCCTAACTCTTCACCTGCCTACCTTGGATATGAGAGTGACATGAATTAAGAGAATCATGCTGCCTCAAACACCCCTTCGATTAACAAGGTCCTTGTGAGAATAATAGGGCTAAGAGCCCGTAGGACTTCCATATCCCAGCAGACGGGCAGGTACTAGCCAATCTACCAGGCATTGTGGTGGTAGACAGTGGCCAGAAGACAGTGGTAGTGATAAATGTAGTGGTGCCAAGTGACAACAACATTCAGAAGAAGGAATATGAGAAACTGGAAAAGTACCAGGGCCTGAGATAGAAACTAGAAAGGAATTGGTAGGTAAAGGCTGAATTAGTCCCAGGTATGGTAGGAGCAGGCGGGGCTGTGTCCCCTAAGCTGGGAGAGTGTCTCCAACAAATCCTAGAAACAACAACAGAGCTCTGTCCAGAAGACTGCAATGCCAGGAAAATATAAGATCTGGCACAGAACCTTCAAACTCCAGGCTCTGGTAGAGGATCCAAAATTGACTCATACCACCCATGTGTGTGAGAAGGGATCATTAATTAATTAATTAATTAATTCATTCATTCATTCTTTCACTCACTCACTCACTCACTCACTCACTCACTCACTCACTCACTCACTCTTCACAGGACCTACTTTTTTCAGATCAACCAAGAGTTGATCCATTGGGTTGTGACAGGAATTGACTAATGGTCTGAGCCTGACGTCATGGGCTGAAAGAGAATGACTGGCCCAAAGTCACCCAATCAGTTCTTTTAGCTCGAGGCCTTAATCACTAGGCAAAACCTGCTGTCCTCCCCTCCTCTCTTTCTCTCTCCCTTTCTCTTTCACAATTTATTCTAAAGTGGAACTCAAATAATTTTGTGTTGGAGACATAGAATGTATGAGCTAGAAAAAACCATATTGATCATCTACTCTAATCCCCTGCTTAGTGCCAAAATCTACTAATTAACCATTCCTGACAACTGGCCATTCAGTCTCACTGCAACTTTGAAAATATCCATTGAGGGGAGTCCATAATTACTTTCACTACTTAAAAACTGTAAAACAGAATTAAAGTTCATTTAATTTCACTTGGTTAATCCTTGTTCAGTTCTCAGTTTCAACAGTGAGCAGGTCTACCCTTTTTGCGCGTATCAGCATTTCTGTTATTAGAAGACCACTATTGTAGAATCTTTTCTTTTGCAGGCTGAACGTGCCCATCTCTTTTAATTATTCTTTGTAGGGTTTGGTTTTCAGATCCTTAACTATAACTGGTAATTCTCCCCAGAACAGTCCTCAACTTCTTCATGTCCCTTTAAAGGTTCAGTGTCCAGAATTAGACACAGTACTCAATCTATCCCATTCTGTTAAATCCATCCCAAGGTTGCATTGGCCTTCCTAGCATCACAGTCTTTGTGCATGTTCAGATATTGGTCCCTGAGTACTTCTAGAGGCTTCTTAACATGTTTTGCCATCAAACCAGGTCTCTCTAATCCTGTACCATTGCATTTGACTTTCATATTCACATTCAGAGGCAGTTAAACAGCACCCCCTTGTACTTACCATAGCTCAGTGTTGTAATTTGGTCATCTAAGGTATTAGCCAATTTCCTCTAATGCAGGATTGGATAAGCATTCCTTTTGTTCCATCCTTTCAGTCTCTTACGAAGATGCTGAATAGCATCAGGCCAAGGATGAAACCCAAGGGGCCTCCCCTCACTGTTTCTCCCCCAGGATGTTGCAGAACTGCAGACAAATCATAACCCTTTGGATCCAGTTCTTCAGTCATTTGCCACCGTTAGACCTCAGTACTGTCTAGTCCACTTTAACGGTATGTGGGAATACCTTGGAATATAGGGCAAAGAGATGCAACCAAGGGAACGGTCAGATAAAAGGCAGCTGAGCCCGCAGTAGGAATGTGGGGGCCAAAGGCCCAGAAATGACATTCTAGTTTCTTGGGGTGTAAAGGAGATGGGGGGAGAGATTTGCAATATTCTGTTAATGTAGCTTTACAATAAGATAGAATTAGCTTCTTTGGTTGTGTTTCCTGTATAGTCTACCTTCCTAGGGCTGATACCGTATATATGCAAGTTCTCCACAAGGGCATATTAAGAGATCGTGTACTTCTTAGTGTCCCAAATTAATGTTATGAAAATATAGAAGATTTTTTTTTAAACAAACTTGTGGTAGCTCTGGTAATGATAGTTTTACTGTCTTAAGTGTTTATGGGCAAGTTGCTTCTCCTCTAAAAAAAATCCAAATAGTAACCATTTTGAGACTGTTGTAGGAAAAGCAAGAACTGTCCTTTTACAAGATTTGCTACATTTGGACAGGTTAGAGCAGGGGTAGGCAACCTCGGCTCTTTTATGACTCATGGACTTCAACTCCCAGAATTCCTGAGCCAGCATAGGAATTCTGGGAGTTGAAGTCCTTGAGTCATAAAAGTCCATGAGTCATAAAGGAGCCGAGGTTGCCTACCCCTGGGTTAGAGAGTGAAATGAAGGCTTCATTTTTATTAAATCCCATCCTTCAACTTGTTTTGAGAGTCTTGCACCCCTAAAATCCCAATACTGAACTATTTTAGGCTTCATAACATGGCAAACACTGTTGAAATTTGAAGTTAGTACAGGATATTGCTTATGTGGCACCTTCTTTCCTTCATTTCCTGCCATTTAACCCCCTGCTTGTCAGTGTGACCTTTTGTTCAGTTGTAATGCAGGACTGTATATAGGGATAAAACTTCCATCCCAGAGAGATAGAGCAAGTACACAAATATGCTGTTGAGTGCATGAGGACAGAGACCTTTTTTAAAGAAAATCATAACTGGGAAGCCTTTTGTGAAATTGTCTCTGGCAATGGAATGATTCAGACATGGTATAAAACCTTGACTTTCCCCCATCTGCACCTTTAAAGCACCTTATTTTTATCTAGTTAGTCATTCATTGTGAAGCTATAGAGTTGCGAGGCCACTTCTCCCTAGCTTACAATTCTTTGCGGATCTCAGAAAGCTTATCTTTGAGCCATGTGATGCCAGCCGGTGACCCCAAATAAGCAAGGCCTTTTGGGGTACTTTATTTATTTATTATTCAAATTTATATCCCGCTCTTCTCCCAGCGGACTCAGGGCGGCTCACAGGATAATAAAACCAATACAAAGAATAAATACCCATCTCTAAAAATCC